>VYZV01000541.1:265097-315769 GCA_013401275.1 Pandion haliaetus | reverse complement strand
AACTGATCCCCAGCCAGTCCCCAAGCAATGGCCACCCGCGCCCACCTCAGCCCTCCCCAGTTTGGGGGGTATAGCTGTGTCCCCCTCCCAGTTTCTTGTGCACCCCCCCAGCCTACTTGCTAAAGCATCCCTGGGTCATCAACAGCAGTTTGGTTGGGGTTTGGGTTTTTTTGGGGGGGGGTCCCTCAGCCATGACTTTGGCTGAGCATGACGAAAGGTCAGTGCTAGTCCCAACCCACATCATTTCAGTCTTGCCCAGCCTATGGCCTTACTTCACTGGTGCTTTGTTTTCCCCAGACCAACTCTTCATCAAGTGCAGTTGGGCATGTATTGAGTCTTACAACGCCATGAGAAAGTCACCTTTTTTTTTTCTTCCTCTTCATTTTCTCTCTTTTGTCTTTTCTTTCTTTGGAAATAGAGCGCTGATGTCCTCACAAGACGGTCCTTGCAGACAACCAGCTTTCCTTGGCCCCTCCACAGGGGCACAGGGAGACAATTGCAGCTTTATGAATTGCCATTGGGCTGAGCTGCCCCAACTCAGCCCATCCCAGGGCATTGCCCGCTGCTGTCTGTACCATCCTGGCTGCATAGCACCGCTACCATGGAGGTTCAAATACATCAGAAAAGCCCAATAGGAAGAAAAAGAAAGAAAGAAAAAACAAACAACCCCAACAAACCCATGTTTATCTTCCTGGTGTATGGGACTGGTCTTTTCAGGCTCGCTGATGGCCTGTTCAGTCAAAAGGATGAAGGTTAAACCAGAGAGGTCTTTCCTTAAGTAAGTCCTGATCTGAGGTAGGTGTCGTGGATTCGGTTTCAGCCCAGCCAGTAACAAAGCACCATGAAGCTTCTTGCTCACTCCCCACCCCCGCACCTGGCCACGTTGGGATGAGGAGAAAATCCAAAGGCAGGCTCGTGGGTCGAGACAAGGACTGGGAGGGATCACTCCCCACTTATGGTCACGGGCAAAAGACAGGCTCAACTTGGGGAAGAAACAAAATCAATTTAATTTACTACAAATCAAATCAAAAACAAGGATATTAGGAAGGAAAACCAAACATCAGAACACCTCCCCCAACCCCTCCTGCCTTCCCAGCTCAGCTCCGTTCCCGGTTCTTTCTCCCTCCTCCCCCCAGCGGCACAGGGGAACAGGGGATGGGGGTTGAGTCAGCTCGCCACACATCGTCTCTGCCGCTTCTTTCCTCAGGGGGAAGATTCCTCACTCGTCCCCTGCGCCACCGTGGGGTCCCTCCCACGGGAGACAGTCCTTCACCAACTTCTCCAACGTGGTTCCTTTCTGCGGGCTGCAGTTCCTCACAAACTTCCCTGGCGCGGGTCCTTTCCGTGGGCTGTTCTCCAGCCACATACTGCTCCAGCGCGGTTTTTACCATGGAGTCACTGCCATCTTCAGGAGCCTCCGCTCCACCATGGACCTCCCTGGGCTGCAGGGGGACAGCCTGCCATCTCATCATGGGCTGCAGGGCCATCAGCCTCCTCAGGCGCCCCTCCTCCCCCTCCTTCTTCACTGACCTGGGTATCTGCAGAGGGGTTCCTCTCACGTTCCAATCCCCACGCTGCCGGTTCCCCTTCTTAAATCTGTTATCCCAGAGGTGCTCCCACTGTCACTGACGGGGTCGGCCTGTGCCAGAGGCGGGTCCGACTTGGAGCCGGGGGAGCTCCTAGCAGCTTCTTACAGGAGCCACCTCTGCAGCCCCCTCCCCCACTACCAAAGAAAACCGCGCCACACAAACCCATAACAGTAGGGAAAGAAAAAAACCCAACATGTAGGTGGCTACTATTTGTGAGAAGTCAAGCATTCGTGCATCAGGCCCTGATCACTGCTGAGGCTCCAGCGCCCCGTGCCCAGGATTAGCCCCACAGCTGTCTTTATCTGGGGGGTTTTGGCTTGGTTATTTTGCTGGCAGCAATTCAAGGACTTTGTCAGGGATTTCTCCTCCCGTTGACAAAGCCCGCAATGCCTGGGCTGAGCAGCTTGATATCAGCACTGACAGCAACTGCAGTGTGTCTCAGATTAAAATAAAATTAATAAACAAATAATTTAAAAAGCCACTAAGTGCCACACGAGCTGCCACCAAAGGGTTTCATCTGCTTGCCATGGGTGGCCATCACCTGCCGTGGCTGCAGCTGGCTCCTTCAGCCAAGGTCCACGAGCAAGCTGACATTAGTGGGAGGATACGCTGCCCAACAAGGTGACTGGCAGCACATACCAGGGAGGCAGCACCGTGCTAACCTTTTACCCGGTGTACGTACTGAAACCCCATTGGTGACGTTGCACAGGCACTCGTTAAACCAGCCATCGCCCCAGCGTCTCGGTTGGCTCTGCATGGCTTTGGCAAGTCCCTGGTGCCAAACATGTGAAGGGCCTTGTTCTGAAGTCTGCGCCCCAGGAGGGTGGCCAGAGATGGCAGATAAGACTTGTTTATGTGGCGATGATTCCCCAGGTCTAACCGGGAGCATTTCCATACCAAGCTCAGCCTCCAAAAATTCCTGCATTACCCACTTGGCCATGAAGGGTTGCAAAACCCAGCTCACCCTTTCCTTGCCAGTGAGCAGAGCTTCCCTACGGCCTTATCGAGGGAGCATCCCAGCCTGCACTGCCCACACTGGGAGCGTAGTGGTGCCCCAAACCCCTTTGTAAGAGCAAAGGGAAGAAATACTCAACACAGGGACAAAAGGAACTATGTTCGGGGCTTGTGGCGGTCATCTCTTTAGACGGCTGGTTTCAGAGGTGGGATAATTTGGCTACCACAGTGTGGCTCCCCAAGGCACCCCACTATTGCTGCAGGGTGCTGAGCACCAGACAAGACAGCTCCTGCCAGCTCATCATCCTCCAGTGATTTCCTAACCCATCCCCAGGTATTAACCATAGCTTTGCAAACGCTGCCACAGCCATATCTCAGCGACCACGTACTTTGCTGCATCAGTGTTTTGTCATGAAGTAGCCCATGTTTAACCCATCAAGATTTCCACTGTGACCAAGTGAAGCTGCAATGATGCTGTAACTACGTGCACAGGCATCTCCAGCTCTAATCGCTAAGAGCTACAGCAAAATTACCTCCACGTCCACAGGGAGGGAAGCGACCCAAGTCCTGCTGCCGGATGGTGGCAAGGGACAATCCCAGCCCTACCCTGGTAGCCCTACAAGCAGTGCGCCCCCAGCAACCCCCCCTGTGTGCCCTCCCCCTTGCCCTTCAAGGTGTCTCCTAACTGGGGGTCCTCTGGCAAGTTAAAAAAGGGCTGGAAGCAGGGTGTTGCCTCACTATCGTCCTCCAGCAGAGAGAGACATGAACCAAACCAAACGCATTTCATTTGTTTTTATTTGCATTTCATTTGCTTTTATTTAATTAAAAAAAAAAAGTCAAAGTCATTGCAATCCCATTTAAATACAGAGATTTACAAATAGGTCCAAAACAGGACTAAAATATTCTTTGAAATGCTGTACTTTTAAATATTGTGCTTTCATAGATACATAAGAAAATTAGCATATAAAAATACTTTACAAGGAATACACTCTAATATATGGATAAAAATACACATTTAAGTAATGCATTTCATCTTCATATCATTCAAAATGCATAGGAAGGGATACAAGGACCAAGTTTTTCTTCCTTTTTTTTTTTTTTAAATCCTTTAATAAAAGTCTTCATTAAAAACCTATGAGAAGCCCCAGTGAGCTTCCGCTGCTCAGAATATTGCATATAAAAACACTTTCGGCTGCACTGTCAATGCTCCACAGTATCAATTATGGCACATTATCTAGTTGTGGCAGCAATGGTATGGGATATTGCATACTCGAAGAGAAAATGGCTACAACAACAAATAGCTGGATGGGGCTGGGCACGTGTCTGGAAGAAACACCCTGATACGTTGCGCTATCACGGAGGGACAGAGTTGCAAAGTGGCTCAGCGAAGGGCGGTGGGGGGACAAGTGCTGGCTCAGCAAAGCAACGAACACGTGCTGTACACCCATCCCACACCCTACACATAACACCGGCACACAGGCGGTGATGGAGGAACAAAAAGGGTGAGTGGGGAATGGGGGCAGTGGGTGCTGGGGATGCGGTGTCTGACCAAGCGAGCTCCTCATCTCTGCCGTGCCCAAGCCTTCCCGTGGAACGTGATGCCAGACTCACGCCACCACCGGGACACGAACATCATCATAAAGTGCTAATACGTGAAATGTAGCAGGCAGATGAGGAAACCGATGCAAACACCACAGCTCCTCTTCCCCACAGGGCTAGGGGCTGTCAGGAGGGAGGGGAGCAACCATGGGGCATCACGCTTGCAAAGCCACAGAGAGGCCAGCGACAGGCGAAGGTGGGCAGACGGGGGGCAAGCAGCCGAACCCGCAAGGGCACACACACCACCCAGCCCATGCGGGACACAGGGGACACAACCTCCATCTAACAAAGGGCTTCTCATGCCACTGCCTGACGGGACACGACAAGGTTTTAGTAATTCAAAACATCAGGGACAGCCCTGGAAAGATCACTATTCTGCTATTTACTTGCGGGCACAGGACAGGTTTGCAAGCAAGAGATCTCCATAAAGCCCAGACAAACAAGGTGGCTGGGGATTTGGGCAGCTTATTCAAGGCCTTTAGCCTTGGGTATGGCCTTCTGCTCTGAAATAACTACTCCAGCACAGGTAACTACACCAATCACAGGAATCGATGGCGAGACGAGGTGCCCCATCCCACCACAGGGCAAGCCAGCCCTGGCAGGGACTGCGGACAGGGCTGGCAGGAGGCAGCTGCAAATACCGATTTTTGAACAAGAATTGCATCTAGCCATTCTCAAGCACATTTTAAAATGTCTTTTAAACAGGGCTCTCCACAGCCCTGCACCAGGAGTGCAAGGAGGTGTAGAAATCGATTTATCAGAAGTGTTTAAAGGATGGAGCTGGGCACAACAGAAAAGGAAAAGTGTTTCAGTCTTGCTGTATGTGATTAACCAAGCAAACAAGAAACATAATAGCACCATGTGTGTTTATAGGATGGCCAAGGCCTTCAGGCTGAGGAGGATGTTGGAGACAGGACCCCGCGCACCCCGACGGCCAAGGTGCAGGGGGATGCCCTGCCATAGGAGATGGCTGTGGATGCTCCTTCCTCCCGTTGGCAGCTCGCCCCCTCGCCGGCGCTGCCCACGGCCCGAGATGCGCATCCAGCGCCAGCCTTCCCAGCAACATTTGGTGGTCTACATGCTCACTGAAGACCCACCTCCCCATTTGCAGGTTATGGTACACACAGCATTTACAAATACCAGTGCAAAAAACAGGAAAAACACCCCAAATACCACAACAGCTCAGCAGAGGCCCCAGGTACCATCTGCTCTGCTCCCATTGCTCAAAGCGTCTGGACGCTTGCCTTGACCTCGGCTCCGCGGGCCACCTGCGCTGGCAGCTCTCTGTTCCCCTCCAGGGGAGAGTTGGCAGCCAGTGCCAAGGGGTTTCGGCTAATCACCAGGTCCAGCTTATCTCCAGCCTCCGAAATCAGGGGAACAGCCAGACAGCAGTCAAAGTCTCTCGTTCGGATGCGGTTTACCTGCCGGATGGATTTAGGATGTGCCATGGGGAGGAACAACAGAAAGACCATATTTGTTAGTTAGAAAATGCAAGGTTGGTGGTAAACCCACACCTGTGAAAACACACAACTCTTGGGGGTCCCTGACTCCAGGTTCACAGCAGAGCAGAGCAGGGGCAGTCCTTCAGGCTGAGCACATCCTTGCTTAGCTGAAAAATAATGCAATAACTGGTAGAGGAAGGGGAAAAAAAAGCCTGGATCGGGCATAAAACCTGACCCCCAGTGTCTAGGGCAGTATGACAAGTATTAAATGCTGCAGGGCTCACAACCATTTCTCCAGTTCAAGCCTATAGGAGAAAGCTTGCGATTTTCCATTACTTTTTTGCCATCATGGCTTTTATTGGCCTTAGATTTGTGATGTGGAGTATTCAGAGCCTAGAAAACAAATACAGCTCAGACCCTGAGGCTTCTGCCAACCATTTTGCAGCTCATCCAGCAGTAAATTGACACTATACTGAACAGTTTCTGCTTCTCCTCTCCCCATTTAAATCCTGCATTTCAGAGGAGTCTGTATGCATTTCATGCGGGCTCAGAAGGCGGCTGCAAATTCTCTCTGCAGGATTCAGCAGTGAAAGCACTTTTACTATTGTCTCTTTCAGGCCTCCAAGCACATTTCTAGGCTGGGTCACCTGCAAGAACCACCCCAGCTCTCTCGCCTACAGCTGCCAGAGCACCTGGGCTTGGTGCCATGACAGCTCCAGGATGGAGAGGGCTGGCAAATGGCATGGGGAGGGGAAACAGGGAAGGGAGAAAGGAATTTCCCACCCACCTTTGGAGCAAACATAACCCCTGGGGCCAGGCATTGCTTCCTTCTGTGGGTAAGGGCTGGATGAGTCCATGCAACCCTTCCATCCAAAACCTTTTCCCAGCTTTAATGCATGCTCACGGAGCTGGGCTCTGTGACAGTAGCAGTGTCCCCCTGCCCTAGCTGGTGTCCACACAGTTGACCCCAATATTGCTCCTTACAGCATAGTAACTAAGGACAATTTCTAGACCACATGTGGACAAGGAGAGATAAGCCATGAGCTTGCTCTGCCTTTGCTCTTCGCCAGCCAGGCAGTTCCAGTGCAGAAGTGCCCTTAGTGCAATGCCGTGCTCCAGCTAATCCATACAGCCAAAAGGCAGTGGGTCTGTTACAGCAGGGACAAGGTGTTTCACTGGCCTTCAGGCACATCATCATGCCCATAATCAGCAGCACGGTGAAGCATCCTCAGCAATGCATCTCTGTACTTCTTGATGGGAGTTGCCTGTACCAGGTCTGCAATCCCTCATTCACAACTCCACATGTCAACACAATGGCAATCGCCTCATCGTCTTGTAGGTGTAGTAAGCCATGCAGCGCAGCGTGTGGAAGGGGGGTGTCAAAACTCTCCACGATGCTCTGTTTAGGATTTTGGGCACACCTCCCAGAGCACTTGGCACTCACAAAAAGCAACACATCCAACATTCAACAGAAAGGCAGCCCAGAGCCTAATTAGCTTCTTGTTCATTCTTGCACCATCTTTTATTTGAAGCCGAGACGGAATAATTGTATAGCAGCCAACTGGCTAGAGACCATAACAAGCTTAAACAAGGTTCCCCACAGCGCTGCCAGTTCTCCAGTTACCTGATGTACATAATATATTGGCCTTAATCCCACTGCTAACAACCCCTGCCTAGAAATTAGTAAAACTAAACATCTTTCTGAGTGTTTCCAAATATGGTCATAATATCTGCATTTCCAAATGGTGGCAATTTTTCCATTGGGGTTGCACTTCCTCACTGTTGCTGTTTGAGTTGCCCCAAGGCTAAAATCCATATAAAGCTCCTCTCCAATCTCAAAAACTCACCATGCTCTTACTGTCCCTCTGGTAGTCCGATATGCCCAGGTCACATTTATTACAGACTGTGCTTTTGACCCGAGTTTTTATTCTGCTTCTGCATCAGCTATTTCAGATCAAGTATCTTTCAAAGAAAAGTATCCATTGAAAACACTTTGCTTAAAGGATGTGTTTGCTAGAAAACTCTTTTTAGTTGTCAAAGGCATGCACAGAACTTCATGAACACCACTTAACTCCACATGGGGCTTCACAGAAACACATATTGGTTGGTCAACACAGTTTAGTTCATCCAAAAATCACCCTCTTACATGATAGGAAAAGGACTGAGGGTGAGGAGAGGAAGCAACACAGCTTTTTGGTTGTTTTGAGCTGCCCAAGCTCAAAAAGGCCAGTGCCAGGACAGGCTGTGTCCTGGAATAGATGTAACCTAGGGGTACCCCTGGGGGTACTACCTAGTGATTTCTCATTACAAAACACAGGTCTCATTAAGTGCTCGGTGGCTAAGAGCTCACCTAGTTGGCTAACTATTACCTTTCATTAAAGTTAGTGCTGCCATGGATGGATCTCACTTCTCTCTTCCTCTCAGCCACTCATTCACTCCGTCCCAGCCTCCAGAACTGCATTTTGCATTTATTACCTGAAGCACTCTGTCATATGGCTTGAGGCCACACTGATCTGCTGGCCCATCCGGACGGACCATATTTACATAGACACCTTTTTCTAACAGGCCATCCGACACACTGAATCCAAAGTCTTCACACTCTGGGTCTTTATGGAGTGTCATCTGGAGGGGCAGAAACAGAAAACACATGTTTTAATACAGCAGAGGAAGGAGGAGATGTACAGGGTTGGCATGCTAGGAATAACACAGGTAATGTGTGCAGACCTACAGCAATTCTGCTCTGGATCTCCTGGGCAGAATTTTCTTAGCCTGGGCAGCTAATACAGATTGAGCCTTATTTACCAGATACCATCATCTTAGGTAGATCACATGGAGAAGCGCTTTGGTGACTGGCATATAACCAGCCATACAACAGTCTCTCTGCCTTGGATGTGGAAGGACACTCAAGCAGTGTCATACAGACAGCTGCCGTATTTCACCCAAAGAGCAACAAAGCAAGTGTTAATAATGCAGCATCGCCTTCCGTGGCCCAGGTTATGCTATGCATCCTCTGTGTATGCCAGAGCAGTACATGAAAAATCAACACATTCACAAGGAATTTTCAACGTAGTGTGTCAAATGTGAAGACAGCTCATCTTTAATACATCACTCAACAGGACCATCTAAACTTCTCCATATTATTCACGAGTTCTTTTCAGAAAATTCAAATCAATAAGTGCTGATGTACTGAGGACAAGAAATGGGTAACCTCATCACTCTTCCCTTCAGCACATCACTCTTTGGCCTTGTCTAAAGGAGAAGCGCACTGCTGAAAGTGTATCTTGCCACAGGATTCCCCAACAACCCATTAGGATCCCCTAACACTGATTCCCCAACACCACCAAAATCTCCCTTTGCCTCCCGTGAACTGGGAGTGCACCTCTACCATAAGGCTCTAATTCCATCACTGTGCTCTTGGCGAGGTGAGCCTCATGGACATGCGGTCCTTGGGAAGGACAGTGCCCAGGAGGATGCAGAGGAGCAGTCCACCTGGCCTCAACCTCATCTCCAAACACAGCCAACACCAGATGTTCCAGTGAAATAAAAAGTCACCCTGTAACATGCCTAATTACACAGCTCTCCTGGTGCAGGTACGAAGGAGTTTTATTTAAAGACATGGCTGCCATGCCCTGAAGGGCAAGAGCAGATCAAACACCAAAAAGTTGTTTTTTTCCAGCTACCATAACTGCAGGTTTCATTCTAAAGTCACACTAGGAAAGAAAAAGGCAATCAAATTTTTTGAAACCTCTCCAGCTCCCTTCCCTGCTTGCATTCTGCATCAGCAGCTTCTACAGTTAATTACTTTTTCTAATTACCATTGCCTTGCACCATGCTTAAACTGGCTACGTTCAGCTGAGTTCTGAATTCAGACAAGTATCCCATTGCTGAAGTCCTACCATTTGCACCCCTTCAGGAAAGGCTGGGGGTGGAGTGGAAGGGGAGGGAAAATAAGTTATTTTTAAGTTATTGTAAGTTATTTTTTATATGAAAAGTGGCCTAGTGAATGGAGCGTGCACTGGAAAAGGGTTAATGGGTCTCCACAGAGCTATACTTTGAGCTCTCTCGCTTGTACCTGTAGCACCAATTAATGAACTCCAGAACACAAGGACCTGAAAATCTCATATAACACTTGGAGACAGCAAAGCACAGGTTTGAACCTTGCTGAAGCATGGCAGCTAAATCCCGTTATTCTTCTGAAAAGGCCCCTTCATCTTAATCTGACCCTCTGGTAACCTTTGCTGCAGACCTTGGTGAGGGCCAGCTTTAACAAGGAACATTTTCGAGGGGGCACCTCTGAACAAAGGAGATTTTCTACAAGGTTGCAAAGCTTCTACAGCTTTAACCATCAAGGTACTGCAGTGCCACAGCCAGACCAACCTTTGGCAACACAGACCTTGTGAAACTCGAGGGGGGTAGGGGACATGATTTCCTGCATCTCCTTCTCAATCTTCTTCATGTCCAGGTTCCTCTCATTCTTCTTGGCAGGGGAGCTGCTGCCCTCTGTCTGTCCATCGTCACGGCTGGAGTTAGCTTTCCTCAATGGGCTCAGTCCCGATGGGTTGACGGAGTCCAGGAGCAGCTTGCTGCCCTCTAGGCCCAGGTTGTGCACACTCCCTGTCATGATGGATGCCTGCAGGGCAAGAGCACAAAGTCACTCTGCTGAGCCAGCAGCAGCAAGAGAGGGACCGCAAGGCAACAAAAGTGGCACAGACAACAACAGGGGGGCACCACTGTTCTCACTGATCAGAAAATAAGTACCAAGAAGCTCTTTCAGTTAGCTATAAAAGCTATTTTCAGACCTCAGGAGCCTGCTGCCAGGTCTATCATTGACCTGCTGTGTGGTCTCCACCCCCACCTCAACATGGAGCTTTATCTCAGAAGGAAGCATTTGTGAAGCATCTCCTTATTTTTTGATGACTCCTTCCGCACAAACAGGGCCAGACAGACCTCATATCTTGTGCAGGAACCTTCCTGGTAGTCAAGAAGGATGAACATCCCAGTCTCAGGGGGATCCCAGAGGAAGCAGTGTCTGCCTGGCTTTCCAGCCTACCCCTGCAGGCTGCAGCTCACCATCAACATTGCACAGTGCTGGCAATGGCCCAAAGAAGTCAATACCTGGACTCCACTGAGGCCAATTCAGCAGAGAAATTAGAATTTTATCTGTCAGTAAATGGGAGCTGTCACTAAGCAAAACTGAGTTAAAAATATGAAATTAAGTAGTATTTAAGCCTGGTCATCCTTGATAGCATACATTAAAAGATGCCCCCTAAGTAGATTCTATTCCATTTGGCAATGCTTTTCACTAATGAGATTATATTGATCAAAGCTAACGAAGGAGTCAAGAATCCAGTCTGTGGAGCCTCAACTGGCTCCAGGTCACAGAGTCCATTTAAACGGCGTAATGAAAACTGTCATTTCAAAGTTCAGGCTCCAAGGGTCTGCAGTCCCATTAAATGTCAAAAGGTAGAAGAAAGGAAAGGAAAGGTAGGAACCAGATAGCAAAATTCTGCAATGCTAAACATGGCAAGTCAAAGAGCAATTGCTCCTGTGCACAGGGGAAATATCATTTGATTAAACCCCTAATCAAGGCCCTCCAGCTCTTCGCTCCAAGCTGGAACAAAGGCAACTAAAGTGAATTCTGGTGGCAGTATGAAAATGCCAGCACTACCCACGTTATCCCAAATAGGGATGGATAAAATACAGAAAACCTTTTAGCTTTGCACTTTTCAGGTCTTCACACAAAAATGACTTAATCAGCGTGAGTTTGGACAAAACTCCAATACCTGCTACATGCTGGCAGGACATTGACTTACCATATACTTGAAATGCAGATTAACAAACAGAGGTACAGCCAACCAGGGTACTTTTGTTCACTGACCTGCAGCTTCAACACTCCCCAGGACACTGTGCCATGCTGTACCAACACCAGCATTGCAGAGCCAGTGAGGAGAACAGAAAGGTCTGTGCACATGGTACTACTGTCCTCCCTCATGCGCTGCAAATACCGTAACCAGCCAGTACTCAACAGCATTCAACTCCTTCCTATCTTCAAGGTATTTAAATACTCCTTGCAGCATCATAAGCAATTTGCTAGGTGCTTTTGGTTAAGTGCAAGCAGCAAAACAGGCAATTCTGGACTTCTCCAGCTTGTGGCTGCCCCACATTGTTTTTCTCCATGTCTTGGCTGATCTCGAAGCAAAGCAGAGACACACGCTCCACTAGACATACTGGAAAAAGCCTGTTTCTACCCATACCCCATAGTCTGGGAGTGGATTGCTACTGTGTGTGAACCTGTTTCCAGGCTATCCTGGGTCATTTTGCATGACTCTTATTCTTTTTCAAATGTGGAGTATGAAGGGTCAAATCTTCAAAAAATTAAAAATAAAAAAAATCTGTGACTGTCATAAAATCACAGCAGACCAGGAGCTGAGGCTTAGAAACCTGTGATACAGCAAAAGCCCCAGTGAGCATTGCACATCCTACACCATGCCTCAGGAACGATGGGCACATGGAGAGGGAGGAATCCAGTGGTACTTTGGATTCGATAAAAGGCAAGTTGAAACCCATCAGACTTCTGCTAAAAACACAGCACTTTCCTTTTCTCCCCAGAACTTTCCAAAATATTCTAGAAATGTGTTAAATACACCAAAATCCTAGAGGTGCTCAGCTTTTTGTAAAGTTTCTTTAAATTTTTAAAAGCATTGCTATAACTGTCAAAGCTCCAATCCCTTAAAACAGCACGAATCAAAAGCCTACTCGTCTCTGCACCACGGATCCCTGGAAAAGGATTGGGCAGAAAGATATTTTCTCTATCCTGGCATTTCACAGTAGTCCAACAAATCCCTTCTTTTACATTTAGATGCCAACCATTGCGCAGAACAGAAGCATCTATGCATATTTCAGAGGGATACTTTCTCTTACACAGTCAACTCCAGTTCAGAAAGGTTGATAGTGGCTGCCTAAGCTCATTTCTAAATACATTCAGGTCCAGGAAATAAGTGATCAAGGGAAGAAGTTATAGTTTGTGGGGGCTGGGGGTTTGGGGTTTTGTGTGGTGTTGTTTTTTAAGTCAGCATTTTCTTAAGCAGTTAAGATAATAAATACACCATTCCGTGCTTCAGCACAATAAATTTAATTGAGATTTCCTGCCCGTCTTACAGTTGCTAAAGATCAAGGAGGAAAGAACAATTAGTAAGTCCCTTGTCACCATATAGACGAATACAGGACTTTCCTTTTCCACCTCCAATTACTTCAGAAATTGCCTTTTTTGTCTGAAGCCTAAGCAATATACAATTGTGCATAAAACCAGTCCCATTGGGGGTGATGGAAGGCATGACCCAGTGAGCTCTCCCCCATCCTCTGCACCCGGAAGGCAAGGGGACAGATGAGCTCACGGGGTCCTGCTCTTTCTTTTAGGTCTGTGGGAGCTGAATCAGGCAGGGGAGCAGCACAGGGCCCATCCTTCCAGGCAGGTTTGCTTCCCGCTGCTCGACAGTCTCGAGGGAGGCCTTTATTTGCATCCCAGAGCTTAGAAATCCAGGCTCCTCATCCTATAACCGGACACAATAACATGACCTCCAAAGCATTTTGGATAAAGAAGAGAAAGTGGTTTGTGAAGAGAGGAAACACCTTTATTTCTGCAGGAAGCAATTACTTTCTCAGATTTTTCCATGGGGAAGGCTGGCTGAAAAGTTTCCAATTACCTATTTCACTGAAACAGTTTCCGGCAGAGTGACAGCTGAATGCAAGATATATGTTGGGCCTGCCTATATTTGAAGTAAGCCAAGTCTTCAGTCCCAGTAGGGTTTTGGGGGGCTCCTTTTGCTTGGCCTTTAAATGCTTTGGACAGACAGTATCTTTTCAAGCAGAGGGTTTACCGTTTGACAGGGAAGGTTTGCCAACAGTCATGTGAAGATTGTTGGCCAGCAACAGTTTGCAAAAAGGGCATGGAGCTCCTGGTGGGTAAGTCATCGGCTTGGGGAAAAAGTGCACACAAGCAACTGTCTAATGAGACACAGTCATCCATTGTCATCCATTAGCACAAACACTGACACGGATTAAACTCGAATCCTTCTTCACACCGCTGGCAGCACAGGGATGCTATGGGCAATTAACAGATCTGAGGAAACAGTCTGACATTTACGGCAAGAGCAAAACAGTCAGATCAGCAGCAAGTTCAGAAAGTGATTTACCTCAATCTCCCTCAAAAGTTCAGACTGGCCGCATGTTTCCAAGTCCTCCAAAGCTTCTCCAAAAACACGCCAAAAACTATCCTCATGAGTGGTCTCAAGGCCATTTTGGCGGTTGGGGTATCTGTTGTAACGTAGGAACCAAACATTGTCAGCACTCTTCTGCAGCGGGATGAAAGCCGCAAGGCTACAGCAAGTGTCTCACCAGTAAAAGCAGAGACTTGAAGAGTCTTCATATACAAAAGCAAACAATATGAACTTTTCAGACAAGAGTCCGAATACGAGACCTCCATGCATTTACTAACGGGGCAAGTGTCTTTCAAAGGAAGAATTAAGTTGGTGTTGTAATGTCAAAGTTCAAAGGGTAAATTAAAAAGTGCCTGTAGGAAGATTGTAGGTTTAGGAAGACGTTTTGGTGAATTAGAGAAGTGAAAGAAAAAGGATGCATTATGGGTAAACCAGGAGCCTCAGAGACTGTTAGTACAAAGGCTGATGGGATAGAGCTCAGATCTGAGACACAGAACACCTGAGAAGAGAGAGAAAAACACAGAGGGTAACAGACATGGTGAGAAAATGATAAATACATTAGGTCTCTATGAGAGTAAAAAATGCAAAGATGTATATAAAAATGATTGCCCTGGCCTGGACAAGCAAACACACACTACAGCCAGCAATATCGACAGTGTCATGTATAACCCATACAAACCTAGTTTCATTTGCTTTGGGATGGCCAGGGAACTGAGCTGTTACTTTCAGGAGGTCTCTTTTTTTCCTATGTAACAGTCACAGCACTTAGAGCAGTGTAAAGATTGCCACCAGTTCTGTCTACAACAGAGAGTAAGGATAGAGAGAACCTCTCTCAAGCTGGTACAAACACATGTTAATGTGAACACCATGTGTGTCATGCTGGAGGTTCTGCAATTTCCCACCTTGGCAGTTTCAGTATCTCTTATCTCTGACCACTAGCCAGGGGCAATTCTCAGACTTCTAAAGCAAATAGCAATTAAACATGCTGAAGTCCTCCGAACAAGCCAGAGAAGCAGGTGACACTGGGTGGTGCTTCTTGAACACCAGACTCTGTGCAAAACGTAGACCGTCAGTACTCAGTTTAACAGGAGCCTCTCGAAGGAAACTCTCTGCGGTGTTAAATCAAGGTCATGATAAACTCACTAATGTGTCATGGGGAGAGACCCCAAGGGAACAGTGACATTAGAGCAGCCCTAATGCATCTTATTAGGAGCTGCATGGATGAGGCTCCACCTCTGCAACATCTGGCAGCATTTCGCATGGCTTAATGGTCAGCAGCGCCACAGATGGGAAGGGACGGTCATCCACCAGAGCCACTTAGCAAAGGCAAAACATTTTACTTGAGTACAAGTCAAAGAGAGGTTGGCCTCCATTAAACATATAATGACCCCCTGGGCTATTAATAGAGCTTTTTCCAGATCTCTATTAACTGCAGAGTCTTTAGCACACACTTTGCTTTTCATCCACTGGTTTAAACGGGAGTCTGTAGCAGGTATAAGCTCACACACACACACGCTTTTGCTCCTTGTGGGACCATGGCCTGCCTGGAGAGAGCAGTATCTGACATGGTTTATTGTATTTTAAATTCACCCCCTACCTTTTATCAGCTTTTAAAGGACAGTAGCCTTTACACCAGGCAGAAAGGTCAAAAAAACACCCAGCAAGACTTTATAAAAACAAACTGAAATTTCCCCCCAAAAGGAATTTTCAATTCTTTCCCCTTACTCATTTCCTTCCTCTGCTGCCAGGTTCCCAAAGAGGCAAATGTCCCTTCCAGTTACCAGTTTCTTGCCTCTCAGATCAGCAATATAACACACACGTCCAGGACACGGATGAATCAGTAGAGGCTCCCACACCACTGGGTCAGCAGGTTTTTCCAGGCTAAAGGCAGCCAGGGTTAAAGACATTTTGTTTTCCTGCCTAATAAAAAGGGCTCAGCAGCATGAACCGTTTCACTTGCACTTTGACATCAGGGCTTGGAGCCCTCATTAGGGACACACGGGTCTTCGAGTGCTCAGATTTGCTAACTTCAGCTGTCGGTGGCCTCGCTGGGAAGGCCACAAGGGATCAACAACCTCTGTGAGCTGGCTCTCGCTGAGAGGCAAAACAAGAACAAAGTCTCCGCTGCTGCCAGCCTTCCTGCCAGTTTGATCATCTTTAAATAGGTGGAAATGGCCATGAGATGTTCTAAGGGTTTTGTTTGGACAAACAAAATTTAAGGAAAAAAATAAGAAAAAAAAAGAACTGACAGTAACAACACAACACACAACTGTAGGGACTCTAGAGGATGTCGAGGGGAGGGTTAGTTACGAAGCAACGAGGCTTTTCCACCATGTGTGGCTCAGCGAGGGGCAGACTCTGGCCAGGGCAGATCCAGCAGGATTTTCACCAGAAGCAAGAGGCAGCTGCAGCCTCCTCCACAGGCTCAGGAGGTGTTGCAGGATTTCTCCCATGCTGGCTGAGCCAGGGGACTAACTTGACCATGTTCACTCAGCATGGCTTTGTTTGTGGTGTTGCAAGGGCCAAAGTGTGGTGGAGAGAGACATCCAGCCACAGCTTTGGGAGATTTTGATTTGGACATGCAACCTCATACTGGTCCTTCAAGAGCTTTGGTTAGCCTTTTTTGCTTTGTGGCATTGAGCTGTTGTGAAGCTGCATCCTCACTCAAAAAAGTCTGGCCAACACATGCAGGTATAGCCCTGACCATATCTATCTATTACACCTAAACTATAAAAATACAGCAGCCTTTACATGGCAGGAGTATGAGATGTGGCAAGAACCTGTGGTCCATGCAGCTGAGACAGCATTAACTCCAGACACAAACGTCACCTGGCCATGGCAGAGGTGCCACAGAGCTACACCCAGGGTAACCTGGCAATGTGGAATGGGTTTGACAGAGCAGGTTGCCACCCCAGCACCCCTCCCCATGGCTGCCTGATGCCTAGATGGGGACATCACTGGCCGCTCCATCATATTCCCATGCCCCCTTGTCCCTACACAGTGACACTCACATTTGCAGACGCGCCTTCCTGCCTCCACCCACCCCTTCGTACCTGCTGGGCTTGTCCCAGTCATCTTCACTGAAGCTTCCATCCATGTAGGGGTAATTTTTCCTGGGGTCCCCTGGAGGGGTGCTGCTCTTTTGCCTGCTGTGTCTCCATTCATGTGGATGGAGGGCTATGCCTGCAGCCTGAGGTATGTATGTACCTAGGGAAGGCAAAAGGGGGTGGAGAGAGAGAGAGAGGGTAATACGTGGTCAGAAAACCCAAATGGAATAAGTCACACTGAGCCAGGAGAGCCTCCTTCCCCAAGTCCCAAACCTGAGGCTGTGTGGATTGCATATTGCTTCCATCTCAGTCATAGTCATCCAAAAAGTGTTGTTCTTCCCATCTCTTCTTGCTTTAACCACAGCAGCTTCTCAGGATCTTGTCATAAGGTACCCCATTTCTCCTTTGCTCCCCCACTTCTGAGTAGTTTTGTGGTGTGGGTCTGGGATCCACAGACCTGGGACTACATATACCCACAGATGTAGATCCTACCTCCAGCCAACTGCAACCTTGGTTAACGGCTCCTGTTTCCACACTGAACCCCACAGAAATTGTGCTGTCGAAGCAGCCACCTTTAAACACAGTGAGTCCTTCAAAGGGTAAAGAGAAGATGCTGCCAAGCTTCCCTCCATGTGCCCAAACTCATTTATTTTGAAGGATTTAGAGGCCTAATTTCTATTAGGAAAAAATAAAATCTTCATTTAGATTCTCAACTGTCTTCGGCACTTAATGGATAGCACGAAAGAAGTAATAGGATATAGAAGGACAGCAGCAAAGAAACTGCATCCAGAGCAGCCAGAAGCAACAGCCACCCTTCAACAAGTGTAATGGTGTGGAGGGTACCTGGTGGTGGTCACCAGCTCCAGTGTGCTCAGCAGTGGTAAATGAGGAAGAGCCAGCTCTGATCCCGAGAGCTGCCAGCCAGCTCCTGCAGCTAGTAGAGCCCTCCCATGCCTTTGGGATCCGCTGGCGCAGGTACAGAAAACTGCTTCAGGGGCATGTGTATGAAAGGCAAGGAACAGGAGGAAAAACTCTGCTGGCTTGAGGGAAGGAAAGGCTCCTCTGTATCACATTTGATAGGAGATCAATACAGACCATTAGGACGAAATCAGACAAGTTTCGCTACGTCTGCCCCCAGACGTACAGGGCCCAGTTTCACTACTGTACTGCAGTGACTTACTCCAGAGATGCAAATCCATCACTACCAAGTCACAAGATCCCCAGGTCTCACGAGGACCTGCCTGGACAGAAACCTTCCAAAACAGAGCATTCCTCAGCAATGTCAGTGCCATCTGCAGTGGAAATAAATCTCCTGAGTCCCCTGCTCACCTCCTGCTGCCCATTCAATGTTTCAGAGAAACCCTCACAGCCTTTCCAAGAAACATCTTATGCTTCCATCACACATTGTGCCAAGTAAACAGGAAAAGGTAATGGAGAAACACATTAAGGGAGACTTGACCTCCCAAACAGCTAAGGGCACTGGAAATACCCAAAGACAACGCCAGCACTTTCTTTGAAAATGCCAAGGCCTGTTATTTCACTTAGCTGAGTGTTTCCTCTGTGTGTTTTTAAAGGTTAGACTGCTCTGGAGAGAAAAGTGCTTGCCAACATCTTAGAGCAGTCAGGAGCATTTACTGCCTGCCAGAGCAGAACAAGTTCCCTGGATGCAGGTCCCTGCAGTGGGTGGGCAGCAGGTTTGGGCTGGGCGCAGGGGACCAGGGACCGCCAGGGTATGTGTGCAGAGCTGTCACTTGGGTGCCACCGGTTTCACCTCCTCCTTTCAGGGAGATGGGCTGGATCCCTGGGATTCAGAGCCACCTGGTGGCATATTCCCACCAGGCCCAGCACAGCTCCCTTGCCCAAACCCTTCCTTGAGCGTTTTCCAAAAGCTGTGGATGAACCTAAAACCTACAAGGCTGCGGAGCCCAATCTACAATTCTCCATTTGGGGTGTAAACCCCAATCTCCGGGCTCTGTGCATCCCAGGTCTCCCTGCAACCTGCCTTCCCTGCCCATCCCATGGGCGACCTTGCGTGTCCTTCTCCCTACCCTCCAGCATCCCTCTTCCCATCCAGCACCAGCACACCACCATGCAGTCAAATGCTATTACCAGGGATGAGGAGAGAGCCCCTGTAGCAAAGCTGCAGTCTGTGGATGTTGGGCAACTTGGCATCAGCCCCACTCCCCGGGGCCCTGTGCTCAATTACTTGTTCTCAATTTACTGGTAAAAGTAATCGCTTTGCTAAATCCAGTGTCCAACTTGTGTTAACATTCAATTAGATGAAGAAGGATTGCAGCATTATGAAGGCCAGGGGATTCCTCCTTAATGAAGCCTCCAGTCCCAACTGCACTCCCAAATTAAGACTTCAGACCAACAGAAGCTGAAGGAAGACACAGGCTTGGTGGAAGAGACACCGGCGCAGTGCTGTCCTTTGAACTTTGCCAAGTCAGAGCGCAGTGAGCATAGGCACACACCTTACTCAGCACATTGAAGGTGGTTTGCAACAGCGCTCCTGCAGCATCCCTCCCTGTTTTTACATTTTGTTCCAGACAGCAGTCTTTTCACCAATTTCCTTTTGCGGAGGTGATTCAGGGGTTTGTTTTGTTTCAACACGGGCTAATGCTAGCTTACGTCACTAAATCTGAACTCAAATAACTATTTTCCAGTGCTTTTCTCCAAGTAAAAATCTATTCCCATGACTAGAGCATCCTCCATCCCAATTCCATATGTCTGCCAGGAGCCACAGCTGAATAAACCCGGGCTCAAAGGCATGTGTTCATCTGATCGCTCACTAGAGAGCTAGAGATACTTTTTTGTAGTATTACCTTAATTATTTTGTTAAGTGAGTGCTTCTAGTCACAAGACATTCTTGTGGATTTTAAAACATGCTGAAGAGGATTAATATGTCCTACAAGGCCTCTCTGGAGAATTAAAAGTGAACTATGGACCAAATACTCTGTAAGACATATGGCCAGTGAATGCTTCCTCTGATTATGTGAATTATAAAGTGCTGTAATGGTTTTGAAAATGCTGTGAACAGTATGATGCCACGTAAGCCAGAAGAAATGTGCCAATAAAAACCTAAAACAGATACATCAACTCTGAGCACCACACGAGTGCATTTTAAAATACATTTTGTTCCTTGCTGGAAGCGAGAAGCCATGCAAATGTGGTCAGACCACAGGCTTCAGCTCATGTTCAGTCTCCAGACAGGTTTGGGGGCTCTGCCTATCCTTGGCCCAAAGACCCTTAAGAAAAGACAACCCTGGCTTACCTTGGCTTCCATACCCGGCATCAATGCCAGAGCCATCCCAAGATTCCATAGCACTGTCCACGCTAGGAATTGTGGTGGAGTATATCTCAGAGAGCTTGCTAGTTTTCTGGGAGTCCGTCAGTTCATCTTCTGGGTCACTCACTTCATTTATACTCCCCGACTTCTTGGGATAGGATTCTGAAACCAGAACATGCTGCTTTAGCAGGCACGAAGAGCAAGCCTCAGGGAAGGGCTTATGCTGACTTGGGAGCAAGCCCAGGCACTGTAAGTCTTTTGAAGTACCTGTTTAGCTCTTCAAAAGTAGCTGAGAAAGACCTGTGCAATGCAGTTGAAAGAATTTAACACAGTACTCCTAGCTCAAGCTGAATCAAGAGAAAATGCCTTTCTGAATTTTTAGCACGTGGAATATAAGGAGCAACCATGGGGATTTGAGGATTCACAAATATGAGAAAGTTGGGACCTCATCTCAATTTACAAGTGCATCTTCTCGTGCCTTTGGAAGCTTCCTCCAAGCAGCCTTGTCCAGAGAAGTGTTGGCCTCTGCAAGCAATAGCCCGTAGCTTCTCTGGTCTCAGAGGACCTACTTTTTACTCAGAGCAGCAACTAGTCAGGGTGCTGGCTGCAAAATTTCTGTTACAAGCAGATGTTTTAATGAGATTCCAATGACAATGCAACCTGGTCCCAAACTACTGCAGCTATAGCCCCCTTCCAAGATTGTACAACCTCATATCAATTCAAGGCTAATCACCACCTCTCCAGAGTCTCCCATGCAGTTTCATGACAACGGTGGAACTCCTAGGCCTGGTATTTTGAGGCTGAATTTCCCCTGATTAGTGATTGGAAAATGGAAGGCTGAATGCGGATGATGAAGCTCAGCCCTTCCCTTTCATTATTTTAGTAATAATGGGCCCTTATTATCATTATATCAAATTCCCTTTCAGGCAAAAGCTATGCAAGGAATGTTGCTCAGCACAAGCATTTCTTTGTACTGAATATTTTGAAGTCCTCGTTGATTAGATATCCTGTTAGCCATCCACACCCTGGATCTCTGACTTGCAGAGGCTGGGATAAAAAGCCCTCTGAAAGTCTGCATTTGTCAATGAGGACAGGTTATTTTATGAAACAAAGCCCAGTGTCCTGAAAGTCCCTATTTTCCAAGCATTCAGAATATTGCTCACCATGATTAACTCAAGATTACCTTGAAATTTCAATTACACCTGCTTCATTCTCAGAATGATTAACGAGTCTCCAACAGGCACTTGCACGTCAATTATTTCAGCGAGTGGCTATGACAATGCTAAGTGTCAGCAGCAGGAATAAAAGAGTATTTCAGACCAAGGATCAAGACACTTGGCTGCAGGGAACAAGACTAGGGTTTCTTGAAGAGGAATCAATTCCCCAGTTCTACCACTGTTTGCTAAGTCCCCACTCCCTGCCTGGGCTTCCTGTATTTGTAGAATAGGTGCATTGCCACACATTTGCAAACTGTTTTGAGGTCTACAGAAGTGCTATGTTTGAGCGATGCTATTTTTTCAGATGCAGGACAGACATCCCATGGGCCACACTTGCTTGGAAGAGCTTTATCACTTGATTTCTTCTAATTCCCACAGCACTGTGGGCCACTGGCTGGGTAGGTCCAGCTAAATCTAGGGACTGCAGAAGCATGGCACAAAAAAACATAGAAAATACTGGGTGTGGGGAGAGAGAGAAATGCAACCACAATGCACCTGCTACTTTATGAACTTGATTAAAAAGCCTCTGGCTGTGATTATGCAGCTGGGGAGAAAAGTTTGCATGTTCCCTGGTTTCGCCAATCCCCCCTCTGTCCCCCCCAAAAGCGGCCTGCCTGTATTAAGTATGCTTCTGCTCTGCCAAGAACAGCATCAAAGCCACAGGGAGCTTGGCAGGGAAATGAGAAGGGGATTTCTAGAGTGAAGGTAGGTGGTTTGAAAGAGGACCTTAGGACCCCAAGCCAGGAGAAGGGGCATAAAAGATTTATTGCCAATCAGTTTCAGAAAGTTGAATTAAAGGTGGTGGGTTTTTGTCACGGATTCTATCAGCTCAGAGTCCCCTTGCTCATTTTGGGGTGTTACATTTTAAAAAAAAAACCTGCACTCTTCTACTTTTAAAAGCAACTTCTGCTTCACTTCTGTGTGAAATGCCCACACAGACAGGGAATGGCACCAATGGCACAAGGTGTCAACCTGAAAAAAAATTATCACCACCAATAAACCTGCTGTCTAATCTCTTCTTAGTACCACAGAGAGCCCCTGGGTTGCCTTTTTTTTTCACCTGTGAGTCAGAAGTTCAAAAAACACCCACCTTCTTTCCCCTCTGTCCCCAGCCATGCCCCTGACCACACTGCCTCGTCTCACCTTCCACAACACATGAAGGAAAACCCACAGCATTACCTACTCCATCGCCCAGGATCCCTGCTGAGGTGCACCTTCACCCTCCCACCCCAAACCAGTCTCCCCAACTCACTCTCCATCTGCTTCTTGATCTTCAGAGTGACCGTCTCTCCTGCCATCTGCAGCAGGTGAATGGCTTCACTCAGCGGTTTGCCCTTGAGGCTCACATTATTAATCGCTAATATCCGGTCACCGATGTGGATGGCTCCGGTTCTGGAGAGAAAAGGCGCTGTTAGAAACTTCAGAGAAGCAATTTGCCTCTGTGAGACAGGCCATTAAGTTGTCGCTTGAAGCAATAGCGTATTAACTCTCAGCACTTTCAAATACATCTTGGTTTCCCCTTGCTATGCTGTATACCCATGATTTCCTCTTCATCGCCACTGCTAGGAATCTGGGTCATCCCCCCATCTTCCACCTGTGCATATACATACAAGTAAGTACAGAAACATATGCACTCCTCAGATCCCAGGCCCCTTGGTAACTGGGACTGCAGGCCAACTTACAGTCAAAACTCTTCAAAGCAAGGGGGTCTACATATTAAAAGCACAAGCATTTCTGGTGTGCTATGTCCACTGGTTGTCACACATGGAACTGAAGGGCATGTTCACACTGACAGAAAGAAAGGACGAGACAAACCTCGAAACCCACTGAAAACAAATACAAAACCAAAACCAAAGTGGCCCAACACACACAGGTTGTGTGTGTAAGCACGAGCTGAACCAGTCGCAGATCAGCTTATGATATGTTTAAAGCTCACCCCTACACAGCTACACCACTGTGACTTTCTCCACCAGGACCAGTGCTCTAGAAGAGGTTACTGTGGTTTATTGCACAGCCACGTTCCAGCTCTGGCTTCTGCTCTCAGCTAAATAAATCCTCAGGCTTCAGCAACAGCCAGGAACAGACTAACAAGTCACAGCAATTCTCCCCCTTCTCCTCCATCCTTCTCCTCTGAGTCTACCCACAGACAGGGGCTCACTTTACCTCTCCCGGTGTTTGCTGCAGCTCCGGGAAGAGCAGGCAGGACAAGGACAGGATGTGTCCATCGCCAGAACTGGCTGCCAAGGCAGGAGCTCACGCTCGCTGCTGGCTGGACCAAGCTCACCACGCTCACACTCCAGGTCCCTAATGCCAGCAAGCGAGAGCAGCTATCCTCTCCTCCAGCAGTGCCATAAGGTTTAGCTATCAGGAACCTGTGAGATCGAGCCAGGAGGAGATGTAAATCTGGACTGAAATACCTTTTTGTCCATGGCAATGTGCCTCTCTCAAGTTATATCTCCAAATTGGACTGCTGCTCCTGCAGAATTGGAATTTGATATACTGTCGCAGGCAAAACAGATATTTGTCTTTCCCCAAAACATGAAACTTTTGTAGACATGCTGCTGTGAAACATCTACTATAAGTATATCAAATTGGGAAATGTAGCCAAACAGCAGGCAGGACTGTTTGGTCTGCTGCTTCTGCTGCGCTGAGATACTTGGACAGCACCATGATGGTCCCAGGCAGCCACTAGATGTCCGTCTTGTCCCATCCAAATCAGCCTGAAAAAGCCCTCAGGGAAAATATGTGCATTCAAATAAATAACAGATCAAACTGGAACCCCAGTATTTGTCTTAAAAGTTTCATCTACATATTAAAAAAAAAAATCAAGCTTAACTGCTGGCAGTTTAAAGGCGATCCTTCGCTCACTGCAGTGGTTCAGCATTTGAGGGCCTCCTGCTTTAGCCCTGAACCCAGCATGAGGATGCATCTCCTATCCAAGACACTAGCCCAACCTCTGAACAGCATGACTGCTCTACAGAAACTGTGAAAGTCCCTCAGCAGGGAAAAACACAGAAACCATTAAAGAGAAAGGTCATATTCAGCCAGGTGTTTTTCTTCAAGGGGGGAAAAGTAAATCAAAGTCCAGTCCTTTCATCTGTCCATCTCCAGGCACCCCTGTGAGGACAAGCAGACAGAAGCTGAGTGGGAGCAACAGAGAAAGCTGTTTCTAGCTAATGACCCTTGTGCCTCTCCATCATCACCAACAGTACTTAATTCACCTCAAACACAATCCAGCCCAAGGAGCTGCATGCTCCACGGCCCTTCTTGCCCACAGGACACACACAAGAGCAGAACTGAGCAACAGGTAAGTTGCAAGCTGTAAAAGGGGCTGCAGGCACTTTCCAGCAAGCACTGGAGAAGAGGTGCCTGCGTGCATGTGGTAGAGATTTACCTGGCACATGGGCAGGGCCTCCATCCCTTCTGCCCCCTGCCAACATGGGTTGGTGCTGAGCACTCCTGAACAAAACCCTCCTGCAGCCACCCCATCTACTTGACCAGGTAGCACTAGAGGAGGCTGGTCAGGTGCTTTAAAATGCCAGCGCTGGCCCAAAATTATTCTTGGAGAACCATTACACCTCAACCAGAATTGAACAGAGGAAAACAAGTCCCATGGCCCAGGCTAAAGCCACCTGCAGGCACTGAAGGAGGGGAAACAGAGACCAACATGGGAGAGCGGCACCACTCAACACCAACCCAACAGCCTGAGCTGCCTCTGTAGGTTTCTATAAGATCAGACACATACAAGGAGAAACATTTTCAAGGTCAAGATAAAACCCAAGTCATCTGAATCTGGAGCCTTTTCAGCTTAGACAGCCTGTCACCTGCTGTGGCAGATGTGTGACAGATCCTAGAGGACACCCTGCTTTCTCCATCACCAAGTGAGCAGCCCAAGCCACAGCACAGACCTTCACTCGTGCCTCTGCAAGAGAGGCTGGCGCATTCCCATTATCAGACACTGGGATCTGGTCCACCCTGTGCCAGTGCTGCTGAAACATGTCTTGTGCCCCAGCAAAAGCCAGGCACAGATTTGGGTTTAAATCCCTGTCCTTCAGAGCCTGGCTAAGGGAGCCTGTGGCAGAGGGAAGGGTAGTGACAGCAGGAAAAGGACAATTTAGGATAACACTAGGACCACCCCTCTTCCCTTGACAAGGTTGAGCCACTCCCTTCTGTTACTCCTAGGAGAAAAAAAATGCACCTTTCCTGCAGGCAGCCTTCATCTCAGCACTCCTCGCCCTTCCTGCAGGAAGCCAAGGTTACCCAGAG
The DNA here is from genome assembly GCA_013401275.1 of Pandion haliaetus. Lineage (NCBI taxonomy): Eukaryota > Metazoa > Chordata > Aves > Accipitriformes > Pandionidae > Pandion > Pandion haliaetus. The sequence continues at coordinate 290,150 of VYZV01000541.1, read as the reverse complement.
AAATCCCCATGCTGCTCTGTCCCCATGCTGCTCCTCTACACAGGCACCATTATTTGTTAGTCAGCTACGGTGAACATGCTGAACAGCTCCATCATTCTTCTCAAAAGTCTTTTCATTCCTTACTGCCTGCCAGCTCCTGATCAAAATTCAATAGTACCGCAGCACTTGCCTGCACTACGTTTCTCTGTGGAGCAGTCACTGATGTGTATCCAAGTTTGAAGGAGGAACAGCCACGGCATTGCAAAGGGAACTGAGAGCAACCAGAGTACAAGACTGTCTTCTAACACCTGACAGCATTTGGGCTTTCTGTCCTTAACCTCTCACATGCTGGGCTGCAGGTACTGTGCAAAACTGCTATGCAGAAAAGCCTCGGATACTCCATGGCTTTTATTTTCTAGGGAAAAAGACTGAATCCTACAGTGGCAGGCAGTGATATAAATTCCCCGAAGAGAAAAACAACTAATGACTAAGTCCATCCCTCTTCCTTATGTCTTGGGAGACAATGATGTTCTGCTTTCGACACCAAAGGGAAGCAATGGAAATGTGCAGCAGCATGCATGCTGAGAGCTCAAGGAACCCAGTGCAGAAAGAGGCACTGAGCTATTTTACAGTTCAACTAAGAGGGAATGTGGCCTTGAAACAGAAAGAACAATAAGGCCAGATCTGCAGTCAAACCTCCCCAAGGTCTAGCACTTTACACCTATTTGTTCAGGGCTTTTTTGCTGCTGTTCTGCCTATCAGGCAGCACAGGGTAAAACAACCCTATGAGAAGTGTGAGTCAGGGCTGCTGAAATGATCTATTTACAAGTCACAGCTACCATATAGACAGATTAATTAAGATACGGTGTATGACTCAGTTCCACCTTATATTCTAAGCAATGTCCCAATCCTTTAAATCCTACACATGCACATATATTCAGACACAGGCACACAGTCAACCTCCCTGAAGGTAAATCTGTGCCTACATTTATGTAGTATAAATGTCTGCTGCTTGTGGCACGCCAGCCCTGCGCTGAGATACCTCCACATGTAACAGACTAAGCAACCAGCAACGATGGGTCAGAAGACCCCTGGGATCTATGGTTTCAGCAGGACACACCACTGTCATGGCTGTAAGCTGTAGTTTAGCAATAGGTGAGTCCTGGACAGGAGTTTACAGTGGTTTCGTGGGCAGGCTGGGCATGGGAGAAATCACAGACCAGGAAGCACCTCTGTGGAAGAGGGGCAGATAAACAGATGTTCCTGGCTGCTGCATTGAACTGACTCACTGGATCTGACTGTTCCAGAAGTGCCCTGTTCTGAGCCTCTCTCATTGCCCTAACAGCACAATCCCAACCACTCTGTTTCATAGCGCTTGGTACCTTCATAGCACCTTTCCTTTTTACCAGACTAAAACACCTAAGAAGAGTTTATGACAGCAGAGGAAACTTGGCAAAGTTCAAGATCTCTTCCCACATCAATTCAATACCTCTGCCCCCAAAACCTCACCTTTCTGCCAGCCCTCGTTTAGTCAAGCCTGAAATGACGATAGGATCAAAAGGTTCCTCTGTCCCGGAGATGGTTATTCCCAAGGGACCGCCATATCGCTTCAGTTCCACTGTGTAGATAATAGCACCGGTTGTCTCCTGCTCATCTGAAAGAGAAAACAGGAATGCTGAATTTTTTAATTAGCCATATGAAAGAGGTCATAGGAAAGACTTGCAGCGTTTAGAAGCAAAAGCCTGAGGTCTTCAGCCATGCTCATACCAAATAGGATTCTAACCTTCCAGACTCCATTAAAGGACAAAATAACAAAAATAGACTATAATCAATTGGAAAGTGGTGACCGGACAGGCAGCAGCCCTTATCTTTGTTAGTTTGCACTACCTATTGGGAAATGTCATTACAGTGGACAGGCACCAGTTTGCATCAGGATTTCTGTACCAGAGTTATCTTCATCCTTCCTAATCTTCAATTTGACCAGGTCTTCACATTGCCTTAAAATCTGCACAGCATCCTCCATTGAGCAATTGTCGAGTCGGATGTTATCAATGGCTAACAGCTTGTCTCCCGGCTCCAAGGTGCCAGTTCTATGTGGAAAGGAAAAGAAAACTAAAAGTACATTTGTATTTGCCTTTCAGATCCCACAACACATTCAGTTCTGCAGTGGCAATGACAATATTAACTTTTTGCTGTCCTTGATCTTTTCTGGGAAATAACCATGAACGGAGTCTGGGACAATTGTAACTTAAAGAGAGGAAGTTTATGTAGAGTGTGCATCAACACAGAACAAGGCAGGAAGATTAGATATACAGCCTGGGTAACCTATAGCACTGAAAAATGCCTGATGTTTAACTGACAGATATTCTACCTTTTATGGAAACTCCTGTATAAGCACTCTTAGAAACGAGCCCTCCGGCAGCACTAAATTCCTCTGAAATTCACTGGGATTGGAGGTGAAGTCAATAAATGCTGAGTTATTTGCACAGTTCTCCACCAGTGCCCACAACTCACTCACTCTGTTCACCTGAGCAGGAACTGAGATGTGCCAAACTACCTGATGAGACATAGCACCTTATGGGATATATGAAGCCCTTTACCACATGCTCTTTTAAATGCTAAACATCCACTTCCTATAGGGTCAGCAGACATCTGAATCGGTACCCTGGCCACCTTCTCCACTAGCTTAACTCTACTTCAATACAGACGGTTTTTATTGCAAACCCTACTGTGGTCTCAGACAAACCTCTAGGGTTGAGATCTCTCCTCAGACGCTGGCAAAATCCAGACCCAAGTACTACTGCTTGGGCTTCATTCTACTTCTCATTACTGGGCAGGACATTTGCAATGGGTTTGGCAGATGGGAAATTCTGCACTCACCTATGTGCTACGCTCCCCTTCTTGATGTCAGAGATGATCAAAGGCTCCCCAGGCTTTCTGCTTGCAGCTGCAAAAGAGACACATGGGTACAAAGCTTGGTATTGAGTCTGCTCTCTAGAATGGGGATGGTTAATGGGGAGAAGGAGTTGTAAAGAAAGGGAACTTATATTCCTTTGACAAAACGATGCTTCACGCTTGAACTCTAGAAGCCACACCAGGAAGAAAACAAGAAGTAAATCCCTGCAAAAGTTTGTTGGTCGCCCTTTGCCCAAGTTAGCTAGCTTCTTCCTTCATACCCCTCCTGAAGGGGAGGACACGTGATGTCCAGCAGCAAGAGGTGGCATTGCCTGATCCGAGCACAGTTAAACACCTGATCACCCACACCTCTGACACAAGACAGCAAGTGAGTCAATGGCTGTGGCAGTAATCAGACATTATAGCACTGCTGTCCAGGGAGTACCTAGCTCAGCACTATGGTTAATATAAACACTTCTGTGTTCTTGAAGTAAAGTGGGCTGGGAAATTTTCCAGGTGGAAAATAACCTAGGAAAAATTAGATGAAGCACTGTTTTCCAGCTGGTTCAGCTCCCTAGGACTCTTCATCATACAACCAGGTAAATCAGGGCTGGTCTCAGTGCTGGAGCTGGAAGGGGTGGTTTCCAACTCTTCTCTCCTGCCCAACCCTGATAACTTTTTCAGCCCACAAAAGATGCAAGTATGCATCTCTGGGAGCATTTGCATTTTCAAATTTGACTGCAAGACCTGCTACTCTCTTGACAAATCCAAGAGAGATTTATGACTCGAACCCCTCCTGACCTCTCTGCCATGCACACACCAAACATATGCCAAGAGCATCCTTTTCACCCTGCATCACACCGTCCGGCCTTGCTATGGGAATTGCATCGTCTCATTTAAAGCTGACAGAGCTTCTCAGCAAAAACTGTGTGAGAAGGAAAAAACTCACAGCATCTGAACATATCAGGTGCAGGTCAGAGATTAAAATATCTGTGAGGCACGTGGCATCAAACACACAGAGATCCAGCTGCCTCAACAGCAGTTAGAGAGCACCCCAGAAAGTCAGACATAAAGGAGTAAGTGATTCCTCTTACCAACCTCTCTGCTCTAGATACTTCTGTTGTTTACATTCATTTATGAGATTTAAAAACATATTTGCTAACCCATCACATTTAAGGATACTCTCTCCCAGTTATAACTAAACCTGTACTGAACAGAGCAAAAAGACAGCCAATCTCAGTCTTAGCAGGGCTGAGTATAAAAGTTAGGTCAGACAGCAAAGAGCAGACCCTGACTGATTTTATAACAGTCATGGCAATGCAACTGCTGAATGATAGGAAGAGTTATTTTCCCCATGCCTTACTGGAGTGTGGTGCCAGGCAATTTTGGTCTGGACACTCATGTTCAGCTTGCGGCTGTGGGTTAAACAGAAGCAGATGGGTCGTGGAGATTCACCGAGGGCTCATGCCTGTATTCAACCTGTCCATGGCACAGACCAGCCAGCAGGTAGACTGACACACACCAGGCAGAGCTGAGCGGTGGGAGGGAAGGACGGGGTGCAGCAGCTAAAATCAACACAAAAATCCCCTCTCTGATCAAGAAGCCCACACAGCATGGGCTAACAGCACAGGGGACAGAGATTTATCACCCTGCTATTACTATTGCTGTTCTCTTTTCCAATATAGAAGATGTATTTGCTGCTGAGAGAGGTGTACAATGCGGTGGTCCAAGCGGCGGTGATGGGAGACCTTGTTAGCACACTCTGAGCCCTGGGTCAGGCTGGCATCACTGCATGTTTAATTGCTCCCTAGCCTGGTTCTGTCAAAACAATCCAGGTTAGCAAAAATACTTTTCACTGCAAGGTTTGTTTACTAGTTTCAAAGCAGAGTCAGAGTGACAGAAAGGGGTTAGGGAGGATCTCCGCAGTCCTGGTGGTGGTTTGGGATGGCCATCTCTAAACCTGACCCAGCCACAGCTGGAATGATGTGTCCAGAGACTGTGAACACTCAAAAGAGCAAAGAGGGGGAAAGAAAAAAAAAAAAAGAAGCAAGTATAGACAACAACATGCCTCAAGTTCTGTAGAAATGGTGTTTATCTCAGTGTCTGCCTTACAAGCCCTGAGACACATGGAGGGATCCTGCCCATGATCAGTCTCTGAGCAGAGAGCGAGATCCCGTCCTTCTGCAGCTCCGCAACAGGTGTCAGTACTGAACACAGCACAGGCTTCCCATAACAGAAGCAAGGGTGACAAACTAAGTGCTTTGTCCATTAGGAAACAAAGCAAGTTTAAGGAAAAATCATTCTGGGTTTTGTTTGCGCTGTTTTTGGAAGTTGTGCCAAACAGATTTTCTTGAGACTTCAGTTAAACAGAAGAGCCATGTACAACTGCATGCAACTGTCCCTACCATCAGAGTACCCAAACTTTAATAAATGGCAGCCCTCTGTTTTAAACAATCACATAGTATAAAATGGAAAGGCTTTATAAAACTATCATTAGTCAGCACCTACAAATCTGAAGGGTAAGTTAGAGAGACTTAATGAATAATCATTCTCTCTCAAGAGGCGTAAGATACAAAGTTAAGATAATGAAATCTCAAAGCACAGAACAGTCATTTGCTGTTCGTTTTAAAAAACAGTAGTTTCTAGCTCCATTCATTTGCCTTTGGCATCCCAAAGCCCTTCCCAGCGCCCCAGCAGAGTGCCCAGCTGGGCTTTCCGCCCGTCAACTGTGACCAGGCTGCCATCAACCACCCCAGCCACCCTGGGACCCATGTTTTTAACAGTCCTGTGCTGTTCATGCAGGGTGACAACATGCCTCTGTGTAATGGCTGCCTGTCTACAGGTGAGAGAGCTGCAATTTCACTGAAGTGGTGGCTCAGTCTAGGTCAGAGGCATTAGATATGTAGATCCCTGGTGAGATTTTGGATAAACCATTTCCAGTTTGCCTGCAATTAAAAACAAAACTTAAACTACATTATTATTTTATTAGAGCCCTGGTCTTTGGAGTTAAGACACTTGCAGAGATGAGTAAAGCCTCTTTATCCATTTGTTTCTGCTGTCGATGTGGTTATTCCTCTTCAAACGACATTGCCTTGGTAATTCTGTTTTCTGCAGGAAGACATGGTTCGGATGCCCAGCTTTGCCTCTGGGTCTCTCTTTCCAGGCTGTAAAATGGAGATGGCAGCAAAGGGAGTCAAGGGAAGAGATGGATTGAGGCACAGAGGCAGAAGCTGCTGTGCAGAAACCCATGCTCTCTCAGGAGGCACTCTGGTTGTGGCCTCCATCTGCCAGGGCAAACCACTTCAGGTGGAAGTAGGCTCTTTTCCAGATACATTTGTATTTTTGGCAGGTTTACCAGTACAAAAGACAGTTTAAATCTGCTCCAGTGGCCCAGAGAAAGCTCCATAAATCAACAGCTGGTGAAGGGAGAAGCGTGGGGTGGGGGAGAAACTCAAAATGAAAACACTGCTTGGCGGTGGTGACAGGGCAGTGATAAAAAGGTGACTTGATCAATACTGTTATTTACTTTTTATAAATTGCTTTCAGTCTCTCGCCACCTCTGCTGGGATTCTGGCTCGCTCGGCGTTTACTCTGTGATGGATGACAAGGCCAGAAACACATGTCCGGTTTGTGTTTTTAACAGAATGCATAATGACCCATATTGGTAAATTATTCCCCTCCAAGGAGCACGAGCACATATCTCACACACATCAACCCATTATAAATGCTCTTCATTATCGACCAAGCCAAAGCAGCACTCTGCCAACATGTAATTAAAGAAATTGAAATAATGCCATAAGAATACATTTAAGAAAGCAAGCATTTATAAACTGGAGAAAACAAACAAAATCAGGTATCTCAGGATAGCTAAGGAATGAGAAGAGGGATAAAAGCAAATCAGAATCAATTACAAAAAGCAGCAGTGAAAATCAAATCCCCAGAAGCCAACTTTTTTTCCTATCATTCATTAGTTTTAGCAGCAGGTGCATAAATTATCAGTGCCTCCAGCAGGATATTTGCCCCACCACGGACCTATTCCTTTTCAAAATCTCCAGGTAGCAAAACCAGGACAGAATATACCACTTTGGTAAAAGCACCAGAGTGAATCAGCTGCAAATATCAGTTGACGCTGCAATGTTAGCAAGGGGGTAGGACCCGAGGCTGCCGGGCACACCACTGCTTGCAGACACACTCTGCCAGGCTGGTGGCAGGTCCCAGGTTAATCCAGCACCAGCAAAGCTGAATGTATGTTGCTCAGCTCACAGATCCATCTTCTTGCTAGGACAGTGATTACACAGCTTAAGCGACTTAATCGAAGTTATCTATCTACCCAAATTCCAGTTTTATCGCTTGCAAGCAGATATACTACCTACTCCTTATCTGCAGTACTTCACGCCAAGGGCACAGGAATTGATCTGTTAAGATATATAAAGGTAATTTGATAAACATGCTATATAAAGCATTAATGCATATCTAAAATAAATGGTAATTTCAATATCTTTTTAAACAGCAACAACAACACACCTGTATGTACCCTGCAGTGAACTTCACAACTAGCCCTTGGAGAGGATATTTGAGACAGAAAAAAAAAAAAAACCCAAACCAAAAAAGCAATCTTTTATATAATCAACTATCATTTTCCAGAGGCTAATAACAAATCCAGATCTTATTTTAAGAGGTCAGGTATTGAACATACAAGAATACATGACTATTAGCTTCTCACGCATGGAGATTTTAATTTGTAAGAGATTTACAGAAAATCTACAAAGGCATAACTGTGTCATTAGAACTGAATGCAGCCAGCAAGATCAGAGCACTTAAGGCATGTGTTCTGCTAACGGAGATGAGCAGCTCAGGCTAACAAGAGCCAAATCTTCACATCCCTGTGTCAAAAATCTCAGTTTGCACATCTTTGCATCCCCACCATTCAGAGCACCTCAGAGGTCCCTGCAAACAAGTGAGCTTCACAGCCCACAGCTCTTTGAACCACGCAGAGCAGAAAGGAGTGCACATTTTACTCTTCAACCAGAGCAGCTGTTTTACAAACAAATGCAGCCTTCTCCCTGGGACAGAAACCAAGACACTGGTGTATGGAGAAAACGAGAGCCATTTTGCTGGCCTCTTGTCCCTTCATGCCTGGATGAAGTGCATGCAAGCAGCACACACGAGGAAGCTTCAGTGTTTTGCTTTGCTAATTTTTATTTAGGAAACATAGAAGACTGCAATGAGGCTTGAGGGCACCGAGGTGCCACAGAAATACAAAGCACAGTCAGTGAGAGACTCACCCCTTTGATTTCCTATTCATCCTTTGGGGAATGGAAGGGAAAGTGATGCTATATGCATATACTTGCATCATGTGTCTTGATTTGCTACATCCCTTTGCCACGCTGTGTTTGAGCAGGGGGAAGAAACCCGTCTGTGCACACAGACCACAACCGGGGGCTCACCCAGCCCAAGCCTTCTCTTTCTGGAAAACCTTGAGACATTAGAGAAGATGAAATGCCCTCAGCAAACATCTGCCCCTCACCAGGAGCAAGCACAGACCCTCTCTGTACATTCATCCCAGAACCAGCAGCGTCTGCCCTCCTCACACAAAAACCTCCTGGGTTTTCAACCCTTTTATGAGGCTTTCCAGCAGATTTATGATTCTTCCTGCAGCCAGCTCCGTTACACAAATTATTCCAACACATCCATCAAGAATTCTGCTCTCCCTCCCTTTACTTAGCCCATCTCCCAATTAGCTCTGAGAGCCACAGCACAGCAAGAACTTGATCGGGTTTATTTCTGTAGTGCTCCTCTGATGAGGTCATAACACTTTCTGCCCGTGTAAGAAGGCAGCGGCAAACCCTCCTGGACAGAGGAATTAACTATAGATGAGCCTGCTGAAGCTGAGAGGTAAAACTCAACAAAAGCAACATATCTTTCACCTACAGTGTAGCTGGACCACAAAGCTTATGAACAAACCCAATTCTGTGGCCACGACAGCGTAGGGAGTCTTCTACTGACCCATCCTGCTTGTCATCTATTTAACCTGCCCCAGTTCTACAGAGTAGGAAACAGGAATCCAATGTGGGATGCCAGTAAACCAAGTCCCCTACTTTAAACACTTTTCCTTGTCAGAAGGAGAGCTGTAAAAGCTGTTTCTAGATCTACACAAGCATTCAAATCCGCAGAACTGGAAGGAACTGAGCAAAATAGAGAAGAGTTATTTTTACCTCTTTTCTCTTGCTGCTTGCATCACACTCCTGCATGCACATCATGTCTCTGCAGGAGGTATTTACCATAAGGCTGCTTGCTTTGGTTTTAATGTTTGAAATTGGTATGTTTATCTGCTCAGTCAAAAGCAGAGTGACAAAATGATGATCTAATTTGCTAAGGTTCATGTGGACATAGGCTTCTACAGACTAATATGTGAAAACAGAATTAGGATTCAACTAGCATTTCGTCTTTGACACTGCATTTTCTGGATTGCTGTCTTTCGCTTCATTTATAAATACAATTTTGGCTTTGACTCAGCAAAGGACTGAAACGTATCTTAAGTTTATGCATATGCATTACTCAAACAATGTCCTGCAAACATGTTTGACAATCAAAAAGATCAAATATATTATATTGTTAAAAAACTGCTTTGTAGTTGGGATAATGAGTATCTAACTATTTACAACCCAGGGGTCAGTTTCTTTTTATTTAGCGGTGATTTCAAAAAAGCATGTGAAATCAATTTTTTAAACAAATTTCAAATGAAAATATTTTCAAAATAAAAATACGTTTGAAGTGTAAATGGACATCTGAAGCAGTCCCATTAAGTGAGACTCCACAAATAAAAACTAATATTCTTGCCGGCAACTCCCAGGTTCACTTTGCTCTCCAGCCCCAGATACAAACTGAGCTTTGAAGCTTAAATGGGGTGAACCCCTGGCCATGCTCAAGCCAGAAGTTTCTTGCTACCAGATCCATCGTCCTAAGTTGCTATCTGAGATTGCAATGCCAATGCAGTGGGCAGGGCAGCAGGTTGGGAACCCAGCGCAGGCTGGGCTGCTGCACCGTGCCAGTGAAATGTCATCACAGGTACCCCACTGCTTTCAGAAAGCACTTAGATGTCTTCAGACAGTAATTGCTACCAAGCCAAATGTTAAATACCGGGCTCTTATTTCTCAGGATTACCCTCAAGGCACAAATAGGGGAAGCTGGGAAGAGGGAGAAGGAATAACATAGGGTACAAATCCATCATCCTGTCGATGTTCAAGTCACTCCTGAGAATCACCCCACTTAGACCAGAACACCTCCAATTAACTCACTAACTAATGCTGTAAATGCCAAGAGATAATTGCAAATAGCTTATCTATTTTACAGAAACCTCATTTTAAAGTGTCCCTAGTGACTCCATTCCCCAGACACAGCTGGGTCCATGCTCCTGAGGGCTTAGATGCAAGATCCCATTACTGCAGTTTCACAAGCTGCTTTGTTTCATCTGAGAGGTGGTGGCAGCCTCTGGGCATGGCAAATCTGAGATGATTCAACTCAGTTTACCCAGCAGGGAAAGAGGGATGAGCGATGTGAGACCTGTTCACATTTGTCATAACGGAAAAATTCACTGATGCAAGGCACAACAAGACGCCAGGTTAGCCAGAAATTTGGGATGGATCTGCCTACATTATCCCCTTACAGCATCCTCTCCAAAGAGGCCAAAAGGTCTTTAAATGAAAAATATGCTTCAGGTGAGAAACAAAGATAATTAATCAAGAGCGAGCAGAGAAAAGAGAAAAGAAAGAAAAACGTTTGTCTTGTTCTCTCAGTGCCCACCAAGTCCTGGCACCTGGATCTCCTCCTCCATGGCTGAGGTTAGTCAGTGTAACGACTCCCAGCAAACCCCGCTCAGCACCCTCCTGTCCCTAAAGTGCCTTCCCCCCACCTCTAAGGACTGCCACCCTCTTCATCCTCCTCTTCCTCTTGGCAGTTTCCCCTCTCCATGCTTCAAGCTGTGGGTTCACCTCACACTTGCTCTCCTCCATCCACCTCTCCCTGCAAGGGTCCCACCAGACCCAAGCAATTCTTTTTTAAAAGGAACATAATACAACTGTGAGCAAGGAAATAAAAATAATATTACTAATCATATAATATTAGTCTGCAGCACAGACCAACTGATCAGTTCAGGTGCATCCTTTGCCCCAACCCTTCATGCAGCTGCTTTTCTCTGCTGCACCAGCTTGGGGAGGCAGGAAACACGCATCTAATTCAGTTTGGGATAAATAACAAGCGCTGTGAGCGCCACCAGGAAGCCCCACATAATCTTATCTCTCTCCATTGGGCCCCTCTGGTGTGCCAGGGTGGAAAGCAGAGCCTCTTGCAACTGCTAGCACAAGTCTGAGCAATACTTACAGCTGATTGTAATTCCAAGCTCTACACCTCTTTTCTTAGGCAACTTAACGTGGAAAGTACCGCTGCTGGGTATGACAGACTCTATAAAACCAAAAACAGACAAAAAAGAAAATAGGAGAAAAAAGAGAGTTTTCAGCTGTGTGGATGGTTTCTTTGGAACCAAGAAAAACAAGCCCATAAAACTCAGCTTTATTGGTTCAAATAAGGTTGTTATCTGAGGCCCTGTGGACTTTAGGTTAAAATTTGGATTCTCATTAAAAATACATGCTCTGAACATCAAGTGAAGTGCTCACATCATGCTGTATTTCAAGATTGAGTCAGCTCTTTTAATGTAAAAGAAGAAAATCATAGACTCATAGAATAACTTAAAGATCATCTAGTTCCAACTCCCCTGTCATGGGTAGGGACACCTTCCACTAGACCAGGTTGCTCAAAGCCCCATCCAACCTGGCCTTGAACACTTCCAGGGATGGGGCATCCACAACCTCTCTGGGCAACCTGTTCCAGTGCCTCACCACCCTCGCAGTGAAGAATTTCTTCCTAATGTCTAACCTAAATCTACCGTCTTTCAATTTAAAGCCATTACCCCTCATCCTATCACTACACTCCCTGTTAAAGAGTCCCTCCCCATCTTGCCTGTAATCCCCCTTTTAAGTACTGGAAGGCTATAAGGTCTCTCCAGAGTCTTCTCTTCAAAAGCTTTTTTTTTTTTTTTTTTTTTAAATACAAAGCTGCACTTTAGCCCCAGCCAGTAGCTTTGGCTCCCTCCTTGCTTCAAGCCATAAATTAATATATTCATATTAATGGGCAAATATTTAAAGTGCAGGTGGCCTCTTCAAGTACTCCTTAGGCTTATCTCACTCAAGGGGTGAAGTGGTGAGCACAAGGCATTTATGAAAGCATCAGGAGGACCCTCCGTCTCGGTGCACATTAGAGAACAATGAGAAATGGAAAAGGTCCTCAGACAGTCTTCTCGCTCCTTCCTCTGAGCTCTAGCAAAAACCTCATGTATTTGTGTAAATACACTCCCTCCTACAGGTTAGCAAAGGCACTGGCAGAGTCCTCTTGGTAGTGAGGAGCAGCAGCGATTCCTTTGGCAACATACCTGCAACATCAAACTCAATCTCGAGCACCACTTTGTTCGTGAGTGCGGCATCACGCAAAAGCTGATTAGCTTCCTCCATAGTCCCATCCTCAGTTGCAATGCCGTTGATAGAAAGGACTCTGTCTCCTACTTGCAGCAGCCCACACCTGCAGCCCACATTGGGAAAAGAGGGGAAGGGAACAAGGAGGCAGGGAAAAAGAGGAAAGGAGAAAAAACCAACGCGACAACCAGCCATGAGTTACTATTGCCAGGCAAATCTTTTACAAGACACACAGTGTAGTGACAAATCCTGCAGAAGTAGCCCCAAAGAGAAGATAACTCATTCTGCAATACCCATCCCCAGTGCCGAGAGCCCCTGGAAGGTCACAAGGTAGCAAACGCTTCCAGTTTGCTTAAGTTCAGACATACTTTGCTCCTAAATAACTGGTTTTGGCCACGTTTCCTGCAACTTCCGAAAAAAAAAAAGTAACCCTCACTTTCCTAAAAGTCAACACCATGGCCAAGAGGTGGGAGTGATAAATGCAAGAGCATGTGCCCTCCTACCCTATCTAATGGCATACAGCTCTTTCCATTTGCCTGCACCCTCTGAAACCCAAACGAATGGCACTGAAAATTGCACAGATTCCTCTGCTTAATACATGGCTAATACTGAAGCTACAATCCAATGAACTTACTGGAATGTCTCAGCAAATTGGATAATCATTTATCCCTTGTAATTGCATTTTTGGAAGCCAAATGTGCATTGACACTGTTTAACTGCCTTGAAAGGCCAATATTATTCCAATGAGATAGCCCGCCAATATAAGCACAACTGGCCCTTTGGGTTTTTTGGTTTAGACCCACTTTCTCCAAGAACAGAGATCAGGAGGTTTTTTACTTTGGAAAAAAAACAATGGCAAGGCTATATTGGAGATATACTGCTACAGCATGGTTTGTCTCTCAGGACCGCTCTGTATTTACAAGCAAGGTTTTTTCACACATGAACCACTACATTCCCACATTCACTATGCCCCCCCCCCCCTTTTTTTTTAATATACTGCAACACCAGCAACACCTCCAAGTTATCTCCCACAGCTAATATGAGCTAGCCTGTGGTTCTACAAAATCAAGAGTGTAGTGTTCCCTGTCATCAGTTGTTCGCTATAACCACATCTTTTCAGATTTTCAACTCATCACCTGTCTATAAGCCTGTCCACTTGAGCAGAGCCTGGGAAACCATTCTTCATCCATCATTAACATAAGCTGAAGAGTGGTCTCCAAAATAGGTTGAGGGTTATGAGAACAAGTCTAAGGTTCACCTCAACATCTGGAGTTATTTTACCACAGAGATGTCTCAGAAGGCATCAGGTATCCTGTTTTGAGCCTTCTGCAGAGAATCTTTATTCCCCTTCTGTTTAGTGACCAAGCACATCCTTCGCCCTCTCCTTTCTAGATGTCAGCTTCCACTGACATTTCCCAGAAGACAGCTTATTTTTTACTAATTCTTCCAGCCACTCTTCATCACTCACACTCAATTCAGTTGTAAGAAAACATGGTACCATAGCTTCCAGGCACACAAAGGTAACGTCAAAGGCAACGGACACTGGCTGTATTATTCATCTCCAAACAACGTAGGACGTAGATGAAAGGCCAGGTTATCAAGAAAAAACACACACATCCAAATTCAAGATAAAATGCACAAGCACAACAGTTTTTGCTGGTGGCCCATCAAAAGCTGAGATATGAGCAAGTTTGGAGAGAGCCTGGGGAGGTTATTTTACTGGTAGGAAGGTATTAAACTTGCAGTATATTTACACTGCTGCCTGAGTTCATGCCATCCATGGAAAAACGCTGGCTATTTTATGAGAAGTAAATTCAGAATTGTTTGTTCAAGAAGACCTGGATTAGGACAGACAACTCCGTGGTGTATAAATGAGTCCACCCTTGCGAATAAATTACATCAAGTTTAATTACAGTCCTTTACTGAACTTGTAGCTATGCAGGCACATAGATGTGCTTGGAAATATCAGTTTATAAATATGAAGATGGCAAGGGGTATGACACAGATGCCTCCTCCAGCACCAAGAGCTCTTTTGCTATGGCCACAATGCACCTTTCAGAAAGGAGGGATCAACATCTGCATCACAGACATGACTGTCATTTCAAGGTCACACAAGGGCACAATCCATTTTGGCACCACTGTTTCAGCTGCAAGGGCTGGGAGACCACAGGATACTTTTACACAGCACCAAAGCAAACATTTGCCACCTTTCCCACCAGAGCTGCCTTCTCACAAAACAAATGTTTCTTGTGTTTCTTCGCTCAAGGTAGATTTGCCTGGGTGTTTTACAGCAAATAGTTCTGTTAGGTCAGAAGTATTCTATTTCTTTTACTATTAGCCTCGGTCAATCACGGTTGTTTAAGCCCCGGTCTTGCAGGTTTGTAAGAGTTTGTGGAGCGAAGCCACAACATTCTGGCTCTCTCCAGGAGTACAAGGAGACGCAATGTGCCTTGTTAACCCTTCAGACCAATCCCAGAGTCACCAGTTTCCAGCTGTCGTGTGCCCTTGTGGTGGGAGCTGGGCCTGGGGAGCCAAGGCTCCTGCAGACCTCTCCTTAGCTCTGCTGTGGCATCCTACACAAACCTTTTGGACAGCTTTCCCAAAGATTTGTCTCAGAGATGCGCAGTCTAACATCAGAGCTCACAAAGTGCTTTGAGATCATGGGAGGAGAAGTGCTTTAAAATCTGAAAGAACAAGAGTACAGGCATCTCCTGGAGTGAAAGACAGCCCTATGGATGTGTTGGAGTCCATGATGGGAATGTCTCCCTGGGGTTGCAGAGATTTGCATTTTGTCATGACTCATTCCTTGGGCTCAAAGAGAGCAACAGAGCAGCAGAGGTGTCTTGCTAGACACAGCGCAACACATACTCAAGCCTTGGGGAGGATATGCACTGAAGATCTCACTCAGCATCATCAGCATCTGTGTGGTCACTCCAGCTGTGGGGTGAGCAGCAGCAGCTGTGACCATGGCCACACCACCAGCTGCAGAAACCAATCCTTTGTGCCCTTACACGCCCCCAAGTTGGCCTGCACAGGTCAGACATGCACATTGGTGTGTGTATGTACATCTGTGTATGCACATTGGTGGGTGGGTCCCAGCCCCCAAAAGATCAAAGCTTTGCTGACAGCTTCACCCAGCTGCTAAACGTTCATTCTGCAAACTACTCATACTCAAAAGCCAGAAACACAATGATCAAACAACTGTGTCTGAGCAGAGGTAGTAAACATGCAACTCAGCAGGAAGCATTGATTTTGGATACCAGGATGGAGAAGCCAGATACTCTCCCACTGCTGTCAATGACAGCTGGGGGAGGAAGGACACAAAGGCTGTGTGTTTCAAGGCAGCCAAGAGGGGACATCAGGCATCTTCCTATTACACCCTCCCTGCTGATAACAGGGGCTGAATCACTGTCTCATTTGGAGCCCAAAGGCTTCATCTTGCACCCAGGAAACAAAACAACAGGTGGGGAGGGAGGTCTATTAGAGGCTATCGGCTGTAAACCAAATCACAAGTCAGGCAGGTGAGAGTTTTTGGTTCAAACCACCTGCCACATGCTAGCACGAAGCAGATAATAAATATGAGGCAGCTCAACGTCCCTGAAAAGACGGTGATGCCGTCCTGCTCCCTGGTAGTACTCAAACTTGCCACACACCCAAGAGGCAGCTCCTCCACGGCAAGCCAGATAGACAAAGCGATTGTGGATCATGCACTTGTGCAACAGGACATCCAGATTCACAGGACTTGCACAGGAGTGTGTGAACATGCAGGACAGACCCAGGCTGCTAAGCCTGATCCCTGTATCCCCTCTGCTCACCCTCTTTTGCAAAGAGCAACAACTGCAGCACAAGAAAGAGCATAGCCCAGCCTCAGCCAAGAGTCCGGCTTGGTAAAGGGGAGAAAAATGGCCCTAATGACTTGGGCTGCAAGTCAGCAGAACCTTTCAAGGGCAGGGAATAAGGTATCTAGGAAAGATGGAGCAAACAAGCTCTGTGGGAGAGCAAGAAACAAAAAGTGAAATGAAAACATAAAACTGCCTTTTTCACCTTGCTGCAAATCCAGTGCACTTATCACATCAAGATAGGGAGGAAAGACAGTGTTTTCCTGCCAGGTAGGAAGAGCAGCACAGTCTAAGAAAGGAAGAAATACACCACAGAGGTTTAATCCCCAAATCAAATCCAGGCTGCAAATGCAGAGAGGATTGTTCCCTGTCACCAGAAAGTAGCAACCAGGAGAGCGCAAATCCTTCTGGGTGGGCAGCCGAGAGGGAGAGCAGCGTGCATGACACATTAGAGCCAAGCAAGACTGCACCGCAAGTCTTTGCTTTTGCACCAGGCTTGGCAAGAGGATAAAGCAAAGCCAGGCAGATTTCAGCACATCTCCCTCGTCCCCTGGGACAGCAGGCTTTGTTGCTGCCTGATTTATAAAAGGAGTTTGGTGCTTTGCAATGTGAGCCAAGTTCACTCTGGTAATAAAGGATAAAAAAACCAAAAAACCATCACCTTCATTTTTAAACACCGTTTGGAAACAAACAAACAAAAAGGCATAAAAGGCTTCTGAAATCTCTCTTAACCTGCATCAGTCAGGACAACCCCCTTGCCCCTGTCCTCCCACAGACACAAGCACCAGGCACTTGTGCTCCACCTTGCCTCTGCATTAGCTGCCTGGAGAAGCAACCACACAGACACCAGTCTGCACAGCAAGGACTTGCATTTCCTTTTGCAGCACTTTCCCTGCCATACAATTCCCCTGTGTGCTGTTTTTCCAGGCTGGCTTGGGGACACCAAACCGTCAGCACATGCTGATGGGGCCCTCGGAGACTTCTCCTCCCAAGGAAGGGTCTGCAGCAGGCACTGAGCACTGCCATGTCATTGCACCTCTGGCACCCCTACACAGGACAGACCACCAGTGGAAATTACAGATGGGAAGAGAAACAAGTACAGGGGCATAAGTGCCAGCTCACTCAGCTCTCTATTTCATTTGCCTAACAAAATCAGCTCTCCTTTGCACCTCACAAGAGCTCAAGCCATGCTAGCACCTGGTCCACTTAGTAAGAAAAGCCTTGCTAGAGGGTGCCTACACTGTGGTGCACAGGCACTCAAGCAGACTTTAAATCCAGCCAGCAAGGGGTATCGGGAAAAGTTTAGCCAGAGCAGCCTGACCTCCTGAGCTGAGGCTCGGCTGCCGGAGAAGTCATTGCTCCCAGTATCCCCAGGGGGTTACACACAGCAGTTAATGCTGCTCCTCCATTCTGCTCTTTTCCCAACATTACAGAGCCAAAAGCGAGAGTGCTTACAGGCAGCACCTACATGCTCCTCAACCCTCCTCTGTGTTTCAAAACCTTGGCTTTAATGCCAATTTATATAGCTGGGCTCTGCTACAATGAAACCAGGCAGAAAATACTTCACTGGCCCCACTTGTTTAGATCTTTCCCCTTTCTGCACCCAGACAAAAGATTTATCTTTCAAAGAGAAAGAAAAAGAAAAAAAAAAAAAAAAAAAAGGAATGGGAATGGCACTCTCACACAGACACACACTCCCTTCCTCCTCCTCCCAGAACAGCTGCAGCCTGGTGCCAAGACGTTCACCTGGGATGCGAGGGAGGCCGCGGTCAGCCGACGAGTGCAGAAATGGCAGTGACAGTAAACCATGCCCAGTGAAGAATGGGAGATATTACAAGGATGATAGTAAATATCTAAATGAGCCTCTGAGGAGAGAAAACAAACCAAACCATGAAATGTTCAGCAGCAGCACCATCAGCATCCAAGGGCAAGGTCTCTAACCTCTCTGCCGGGCTGTCGGGCTCAATAAAACGGACGAGAGGTGGGGAAGAGAGGGTTTCGGTAGCAAAGATGCCTCCCTGGAGCTGAAGTCCGAAGCCATTCAAAGGGTCTCCCCTGAGCACCACCTCTGTCGTCTCCGTGTGGACTATCTGCCCACCAGGACCCACCGTGCTGGAGGCCAGCGACACTGAGAGGAGGAGAGAGGCAGAAGGTCAGGGTAGCCATGGTCAACATAGCAGATCTGGTCACAGACCTTGGTCTGGCGGTGGTGGGGACAGTGGCCGAGGATGAGGGAGGCCCTGACAGTGTGAAGATGAGCAGTCCTACCCCAGCTAACAGTCAACAATAAGCACAATAAGGACAGCAAGGCAAGCATGTACGCCCCGTCCAACCCAGCCCCAGCCCACCGCCACTCTTACATGAGCTCTTGTGCTCCTTCTTTTTCTGCCTCCTCCTCAGCATGGTGGTGCGGGGGCTCATGGGGTGGGAGCTGCGAGGTAGCGTGTTCGAGTTCTGGCTCGGGAAGCCCTGCGCATTCATGGTAGGAGACGAGAAGTTGGCAGCCACCAGAGCTGGGGAAATACAGAGCATGTTAAGGAAGTGCACAGAGAAGCGCAGCAGTGGGTTCACCTAACAGGTGTTCATCAAACACCTAATGGGTTCGGACTTGCTCCTTCTTCCCAGCTCCAGGCCTCAAGACAAGGCAAGAACCTTGTCCTGGGCTTGCAGCTCCAGGAGAGCTATGAGAGTGGGCTTGGACTCCAGATGGACATTGCTTTCTGATGTGCAGTGACTCCAGTGACTGGACTGCCTGTCACTGCAACATCCAGGCCACCAGGTAAGAAATGCATCACGGATACAGGGCAGTCAACAGCAGGTTGGCATGATGGCACTGATGAACCTTAAATACATACAAAGAGAAACCACAGCTTGAACTTGAGCTTCTGGGCAACTGGGCTGCCCTGTTTGCTTCCCACAGTTCGGACACAAGGCAATGTTTTTTCCTCTCTACCTTACTGCCATAAGACAAGAAACCTGGGGCTGCACAGAGCCTGCTTCCTGCAAGAGGTGGGTTTACAGACTTTGAAGCAGCCATAATCCTGCTGCTAACATGCTGTGTGCCACCAGGGCTGAGCTGGATGCGTTGTCATATCATGTTACTACACGCCACCAGAGATGCCCTTCTTGTCCCACAGCAACTCATTTTTGCCATGTGAAACCAGGTGCTGGGGTGTGCGGTTAGAGGATGTGCATGGGTCTGCCCAGCACACTGCTCTTGTTGCAATTACCAGATCTGTGTGTGCTGGGCTGCAGATACTGATTTTGTACCTCAGCCCTGGACCTGTGGAAACAGACCCAGGTGACCGAGGAGGAAACGAGTGACAAGCCAGGCTACAGAGTGGGGTATTAAGGAAATGGAGGGGCACAACATGAATGAACATGTGCAGGGACGGGGGCAACACCATGCACTGAGGTTACATTTGCAGTAATCCTGTCCAGACGTCTGGTTCCAAGTCGGTGTCTTGCAGTGCCCGGGGTGGTGCGTGTGACAGTAGTTGACACAGGGGTCCCAGCAGTGATGGTGGTCACTCTTCTGCACCTTGACTGATGGCACCCAGGGGAGCAGAAATCAACACAGGCAGGGAGGAGAAGTGAGAGAAAGAAAAGGTAAGAAGCATAAGCCGGGAGATGGTAGAAAAGAGCCTCATACTGGCTCTGAACAAGTCAGGACCCAACCACAGTGTATGAAGTACCAACAGCGCAAAACACATCCCCACCTAACTCTGTGACAGTTGATACAAAGTGGCAGAAATCCACCCCTTCCCCATAAAAAAAATCTGCAGACTGAGCCTACGGCCTGACTAAGCTGTGCTGGCAGCGCACAGATGTCATTACCATCCCCTTTCTGCTGTGTGACGTGCAGAAGCTCCCTCCAGCCACAAGTTTCCAGCAGAGGCCATCAGTGTTAACCAACAGCACTGGGGAAACCTCCCTGTGCTGTTTTCCCTCCTTGCTGCCGGAGCTGCCCTCCTGGGGACAAGGCTCAACACCTTCCGCACATGCCAAGGACTGCTTTGAGCACTTTGCTTGACTTCAGCATTTGGTTGTTTAGCGGCTGTTCTTGGCTGGGAGTGCACGTATGGATGAAAGAGAGGAGTAGTGGAGGGCCGCCTCCAGCTCACCAGAACAAAAGGGATTTTATACACCGCTGCTTAAAGGCAATTACGGAGGGCCACTGACACAGGAAAAGATGCCAATCCTGTGGCAAGCAGTAAATTAAAACATGGCACCAACATGGCAGACTCTGTTCAAGGGCACACAACTGCTTTAGCTTGAACCCTAACCCCAGCCTAGCACATGTTGGTAGAAATCTGTTGCAATGTGACATCCATCATCTGGAAATCCCTTGTCCCAGGAACTGTGGCTTTGCAACATCAAGTCATGATGCCACAGGTCTCCTCTGAAGTGCCTCGAACACTGCCCAGGCTCAGGTCCCTTGTCTGTTCTCAATGACGCTCCTTTTGCCCCTGGGCAGCACAGGGTCAGTTTGGTTTTCCTTGTCCAACAGCACTGGATTTTTTCTCCCAAGTCTCTGCACCACACTGTCTGGATGCATTTTCTTCCAAGAGGAATTTCTGGCTAACGAGCGAGATTGCAAGTGTCTGTTTTATTCAGCTAAGCATGAACAGCATCCCACAGCAGAGCATCACTACAGCCATGAGTTATCCCAGAGCTGTTAACCTCACAACTGCTTGCACTGACTGGCAACTGCCTTCCCAGGCTGAGATCTCCTCCAGGCTCTGTGTCCTCCAAGTAGGCAGAAACACCACCAGCACTGGTACTATCAGAGCTTTCTGAGGGTGCAAACCTGGGACAGGGACTCAGTTTATTTAGTGAGTCCACCCAGAGATCTTATTTAAAGGTCATCTGGTTAGTGCCTTAACAGTGGAAATCCATTCTGTGTGTGTGCATGACAGGCATCAAATCATTTAGGTCAGGTCTTCCAACCAATATAGTGATTATATTTAGTCTTTGCTAAACATTTAGTGAGTTTAGCACTCGGTCTATCAAGCTCTTACAAAATGCACTTCCAGCTCTGGGGTTTCTACTTTGTGGATTCAAAAGTAAATTCAGAGCCAGGCAACTTTCAAAAAAAAAAAAAAAACCCACATTAATAAATGTAGCTATATCTAGAAAAAAAGAAAAGTTCTTAATAAAATTAAACACTTTGTCCATGAGGGACAGAGCTTATGGGCATATATACAAAATCATTTAATCCATTTATAGTAATTAAAGCTCTCCCATTTGTCTGTAAATTCTTAGCTCATATCTGACAATAGAAAAAAGTGCCTTTGAAACTCAGCTGTCAGTGCATTGGGGAAGAGAAGAGATTTTGGACAATTCTGTGATAAAAACCTACAACACCCTTCTGCAAGCTTTCACACATCATCCGTGCCTGAGGAAATCCACCCATCCCAGCACCGCTCCTGGGCACCACCCACTCCTGATGATCTTGTGAGCAGGGCGTAATCCTCCCACAAACTCCCCAAATGCCCCCAGAGCCACAGAGAAAGCAAACTCAGTTTGGCAAATCCCGTGCTTCAGCATTAGACCATATTTTTGCATAGCCGCTGCAGCTTCAGATCCTTCTCCACCTCATCAATAACTGGATTTTGATTGCACAAGAAGCCACTTTTTAAAAGCATAACAACAAGCCCCATGCAGGCTCACACTGGAAGGACTCAGTAATGCAAGTGCTGAACAGGGATGGGTCTGCATGGTCTCCTCTCCTCAGCTGCTTTCCCTGGGCTTCACCCTCTTGCCAACCATGACAGTTTGCTTTTGCATGGCCCATTTTTCCCTACAGCCCCTGTTTGCTTCCCTAAACTCAGAAAAAGCAGCCTGTGGTGCTGGCACTCAGCATCTGGAGCAGAAGGCAGAGTCTCTCCCAGGTCCAAAGGCAGTTTGTCAGATTTGCTGCAGTTCCTCGTCTGCTCACCATGGGCTGCACAGTGCCGTGGCTGTTAACACCACTGAGGAGCACTGCTATGTGAGGTGCTCCTCTTGCCCAAAGTGCTCTCCTTCCTGTCCCCACCCCCTCCATCAGCACTGGTGAAGGTTCAAGCCCAAGCACTGGTCCCTACCACACACCTCTGCCTCTTAACAGCCATGTGGATGAGCAGCATCCTTCCCTATGATCCCTCACATGTTAAAAGAGTTTAATCAAAATAGGAACAATTGTTATAGCCCTCATTTTTCGTATTCATGTGTTGCAATTATTCTCCCAAGTTTGTGTTCTGTATTTCTGCCACAGCAAACTGATCTGATGTATGGAGGTTTGGGTAAAAAGGCTCTGAACACATCAAGCTGTCCTTCCACAGATCCTCCTTCTCCTGAGCTGCTGCTGAATGCATATATTCTGAAAGATTAGGACCAGGGCACTAATGGAAGGAGGAGAATAGTTCATTTTAACAGCCATTGAAAAAGGATTATAGCTTTCCATTTTTTCTTGGGCACAAAGGTCAAGACATCCATTCCCTTCATTAAACTGCTTTAATTCTGCACAAATTGGACTGGACATGTAAGAGATTTATTTCTAGACGTGAAGATGTTATTAGATTTTATGTTTCACTGCATCATGTTAAAGAAGACGACACAGACATTTACATCCTTTCCCCAAACTGCCCTAGAAGAGAACAGAAAGAAGAGCTGCGCCCAGGGCTACTGTGCACCAATATTACTAAAATGCATGTCCCTGAGAGACAAGTGGTTGAAAATGGTTGCAAAAGGGTCTGGTACTGAACAGTCACACCTGAAACACCTGAATTACAAGAGCACCAGTACCAACTCTAACAAAACTGCAGGCCAGAGTTGCAACAAATCTGCTAGGACTGAAGCTATGTTCACAATGAAGTTTATATGAGAGCCTGAGTCAGCCCCTCAGTGGAAGGAGAAACTAAAGGTGGCCAACAAGGATGCTCACCAGGGTGAGTTCCTAATGACGTTTACAGGCATTTGGGGCTTGATTTCACTGGAGCCAGAATTTTTTTCCCCAGTATTTCTTTGGTGGGGGTGGATGTGCTGAGACACAACTGCCATTCAAACAAGCTCGTCTGGAAGATGAACCCATATGTTACAGCTTTGTTTCCTAAGGAAGTCCAGCAGGACTTTGCCTAGCTATTGACATGTCCTTTACAAAGCCTTACCAGGCATCAGCAAGTAAAAACTGAGCTTGGAAAGACATTTGCCAGCACCAAGGTTGTTTTCCTCCCTCTCCATTAAAGTCTCTTATCTGAGGTACTAAGGAAGCGGATTGCACAGCGCTCAGCACTGCAAAACCCTGGGATTCCCAACTCCAATTTCCCCATTCAAGCACAGATGTTACCTTTTCTTCCTATTCACATCCTTGAAGAACGTCATCTAATCACATGCATTTCATCAAAACATCTTTTTTTTTTTTCCCCCTCCACAGATGTCTCTCTCTTTGGAGTCTGTTACCAGCATTCAAAAGCAGCAAGAACCCTCGTAGGGACCTCAAGTAAGTTTTGAGGGCAATCAACAGTGTTTGCACAGAGGACACACCTGTTTCTGGAGGCTTCAAAGGCAGCCTGCTTTGGTGAACAGGTAATATCTCTAGCTTGACATTTTCTGAAGTGGCAGTTAAAAGCTGAGTTGCCTCTAATAAGGAGCAGTGCTCTGTGCTCGTGCCATCAATGGAGAGAATATGGTCACCAACATGCAATGCACCACATCTGCAAAGGAAACAGCAAGAGAGGTAATTATACACATGGCCAAAATCCATGTCCTTACAGTTGGGAGCAAACACATACAAAATCCAACCATGAATTATTGTTGGAATTCATGTGAATTTTTTTTCATATCTCATTTTTCTACTTCCAATTTGAACCTTAGGTTCAAGCGTTGCCCAAAATACCAACTAAGATGGTTCATGCTTGAGTCAGCACTGCTGGTGGCTTGGGAAAGATCTTTTAAGTTTTTAATAGTGCCCACTCATAGCTAGTCTGGATGGCTGCGGGCTCACCCAGCAAGTGTAAAGTCCTACAAGCCAGCAGTTCAGCTCAGCAACATGACTAACCACAGCTAGGGCTGCATAACAGTCTGTCTTTCTGCATCCCCATGTAAAGGGTGATTAGCTGAATTGCCCACCAGGAAAAGGCTCTAGCGAGAAGTTTCCAGAATACCTTTTTGCCATTCCACAGCTCCAGGGCATATAGATCTGAGGTTTTTAAAACAGAGCTCAGCTTTCACATGCACTGAGTTACATTCATTCACGGTGAGGAGTGTCCACTGGTGTTGGGTTAGATATTTTTAGCACACTTAGTGCTAAGAACATGTGGACATAGCTATTTGAAGGCGAGGCAGGGAATAACGGTATATAACTAACAAGGGGACAAAAAAGCATCAGAGAAAGGTAGAGCAGAGCTAGGAGCAGTCTGTTCAGATCTGTACCTGTCCACCACACTGGCTGGCTTGATCTTGTCGATGACAATGACCTGCTTGTTCCGGTGCGTGGTTGTTGTCAGTGTGATTCCTAGTGTAGACCCCGGAGTCTTTGCTATTTCAACTAGTAAAGGACCTGAAGCATTTGCTACAGTATCTGCAAAACAAGAGAGCATCATACAACCTTTTCCATTTCTAAATGCAAGGGGTTGGCCAATAGTGCTGACTTGCCACGTGTATCAGCAAACCTGTAGTTTGGACATCCTACCATCTGTATCATGTGGTAACTTAACAAAGAAGTAAACTCAAGAAGCAAAATTGCTTCTGCACAAAATATATATGATAATGAAGTGAAGAGATATTACAACAATTCACTCATGAACACCCCCCCCACACCCAAACCTCAGACGCAC
>VYZV01000541.1:241538-265077 GCA_013401275.1 Pandion haliaetus | reverse complement strand
GGTTAAATAGCAAGATCAAGGAAGAGATTGCTCAAAGGCTGTGCAGCAGTCACATCAACAGTATTGAAAGCACAAAAAAGGAAGATCAGAAGGACATCACTGTTACAGGCTTCTTCCAAAAAAAACAAAAAAGAAAAGGCACAAAGAAACAGGATCCCACTTTCTGAAGTACTCAGAAGTCTTGTGTGCTGATGAGCTGCACACAAGTCAGTCAACTCCTGTATGCTTCAGTACCAGCTTCAAAATATCGCCTCAGCTGCTCGTTTCAGCTCCTCCAGTGTGACAGTGGGAGCAGAGACACAATGCTACCTACCCGCATGCTTACAAAAGCCTTCTCTCTCCCATCAGACAGTACAGGGTTAACTCATGTTTAAAAGATGCATTTCTGCAATAAGCTTAATAGGTGCTGTAAGTGAGATGATGAAACTCCTACAAAATTGCACCTGTTAGCATAAGCCTGCACCATACCTATTCACCTATAGGGAGGAAGGGGGAGGAAAAAGAAAGCCTGTGTCTCTGGCTGATTAGACAGAAATTCCCTCCACCTCTATTACACACATTTGCTTCCAGATTACCTAAAGCCATCATAAAGAGACTGGATTCATGAACGTGTTATCACCACCAGACACCCCACAACCAGCACCCCATGTGTAGTTTGACCCACCCACAAAAGCACTTCATGGAAACCCAGTCATCCACTTTGAAGGAAAGGCCAGCAGAGCCCTCTGAGAGCTTGATGCCTCTTCAGCCTTTAATTATTCATAGCAAGTCTTTTCTCTTCCAAGGCTATGCTCCACTAAAAATGCTGATGTTAACTTGGCTCCAAAACTTGATGCATGGCTCATTCTTGCTCTCTGATAAACAGGAACATTAATGCAGATCTCAGAAGCTAAGCCACAGCGAGGTCTTTCCTGAGATTTGTTGAAGATGCTGAGTCTTTGGAGAGAGAAATTCCCTTGGAAATTTCCCCTGGGGATCAGCTAGAGGATGTTCAGGTTCTGGTCTACTCACAGTGCCCTTTTTCCCAGGGGAGGAAGGAGGGGGAATGAGCCATGTTAAAGGTTATGCAGGAGTCATATAAAACATTGTTTATTCTCTGTTGAAAAGGACCTCTGGGGAGATCTGCAGGCCCTGGCAAAAAGCACAGTTCCCGTTCAATCAAAAGATGCACAAAGCACCCAGCTAAAGCCTGCAGAAGGTGCACTTAAGCCTTCGTTAGCAAAGGAAGAACCAAGAGACTAAGGATCTCTTCCAACAGCAAACACCAGCTATATGTTGGTTTTGCAGTCCATGTGTGTCCTGCACATATCCTCTGAAGAGGGACACAGACTTATATTCCTCCAGCTGAAGGGAAGGAGACAGGGAAAAAAAAAACAGAATGAAAAAAGCTTGCTGGAGTAGTAGACCTTTCTTTGCAAAGAAAATACCTACTCCTCTCAGTTTTACCCAGCTTCCAAGCTTCTCAAATTTGCCAAGTGTTTTGCAGGGAGGTCTCAGCACTATGGTGAGAAGAAAAAGCTTTGGGACCTCCTCCCATGACAGGACCTAGGTTATCAATAAGACTGTAGGAAATCACAGTCCTGTCTCCAACCCACCGTCCCTCCTCCCACTGCACATAGCACAGGCCACCCCACCATCCCTTTTAATTCTCGTCTCTAGTGGCATAGATGAGAATTGCTCCAAATCCATTTTATAGAGGCATTTGTTGAGGAAATACCTGAAGCATCTGTTAAGTATTCTAGGGAAAGATTTGGCTCAAATCAAAGGTCAGGAGTCTGCAATTTAGCAGTATTTGTGAGGTGCGATTAACATGGGGCTATTACACCCAAGGTACTTTAAAAAGAAACACGGAGAGGCCAGGGCAGGCCATGCAATAACCTTATTGTAGGGAGTCAATTGGCATTGCTGCTTTTGCACCACAAGGTACTTCTGCACCATCACGCACAGTTGCAACCTCACCCAGCATCTGGGGAAAAGGCATCCACAGCTCTTCTGCATTTCACAGCAAATGTCACCTTACTTAAAGCAAGATCCTTTCTCGCAAGCCAAGACAGTCTACGCAGTTGTTCTGGAGGCTCAGCATACACAAAATATTTAACTCAAAGGCTGCTCAGCATGTACTGAGGGCCAAAAATCACACTGTTGCAGAACAAGCGTCGCTGAGGCCAGTGACACTGAGTTTAATATGGATATAGCAGCTTGCATCATTTCTCTAGGGTTTTGTTACCAAGGAACAGAAAACCCGTATGCATATACTGCCTTGCATGGCTACACAGATTTTCATGTAAGGGTTTGAAAGAGTTTTGCAGGTGATGAATTGTGCTTCCCAGAGGAGGATGGTACCATTTTACAGATTGGGAAACTGAGGCACAGCTGTCACACAACTGGTCCAAAAATACATGCTTGTTTAGTGGATAGTCAGACAGGGTCCAGAAGTCCCATTCCCCTTTGCTGGATGAATAATGTTACATCTCCTGACATTGCCGGGGGGAATCTTCATCCATCTTCAGAAACAATAGTTTTAGTAACCAAATAAACCCTTAAGCCCTCCACCTTTTTTAAGACATCTGCTTTTTTTAGGTGGCATTGACTAAATGAATAGAATAAATGAATTGGATAGGACCCTGTTGAAATTCAGGATCAGCAGCTCTAGCCTGAATCAGCTAACATCTGCCCCCAAATCCTGCCTGTATTTTTCCTTCCAAACCCAAATTCCAGCCATTTCAAAATGTTCAGGTGGAAATTCAGCAGCCACCAGGTGACTCACTACAGGTCTAATCAACCCTCTAACCTTCTCCACCAAAACAGGAGGAGAAAAGCCTACCAAAACTTGCTCAAGTACAGCAAATCCCATCACTCTGTCCACCTGGCTGACCCCAGGAGGACACAAAGGGCTGTGCAAAACCTGCTCACACCCATACGCTTGAGGGTACTCACCAATATCATGATGGATACAAGGGAAACAGAGTCTGCTCCAGGTAGTCAGACACCCCAGTGCTGAAGGTACAGGAGAGCTGGTTACCACACCACTCAAAGCTAGGGGTTGGAAAGTGTTTTCTAAAGGATCTTTCTCTCAGCAGCTTATTTTGGAGGAAATACTGTGGGGTTTTTTTCCTTCTTTTACCAGGTTTACTTGAGCCTCACCTGGCTTTGCTCACCTCCCTAAGGAGGGATGGCTCTTGTAACCAGGCTAGAAAATGTTATGAGCGCTTGCCCGGGGAATAAGTGAGGCGTGCTGGTAGGGATGATTTTTTCCCTGCTGTAATGCACTTTGGAGGAGAGGAGGGAAAAGGGTAAAGGAAAAGGAAAAAGCACTCCCCTTGCAAACGCAAATGAAATAAAACAAAACCTCCTAGAAGAACCAAACCAGGGAGCTGCCCTCTTCCTGATGCAGCCCAGCGGTTCGTGATCCCTCTGGCTTCATGGGCACGTGGAGGCATTTGGCTTCATGGGCCCCTCTTCAGGCCCCACCCACTGCCACCGCTCAGCAGATGCCAAGCAGTCACCCATTTGTGGGATGCTACGAGCCCTGCAATCCATCAGCAGGAGAGCCTTGCAGGCCTAAAAATCTTCAGCCTAAGAATGAATGGGTGGAGGGGAAGCCAGGAGAAGGACACAGCAAATCGCTTTGCTCATTCATCATCTGTGGCAGAGAGCTTCCCCCCTCCATGAGTCAACCCTAAAGGCTTGCAGCCCAGTGCCTCGTGTCATGGCACACACAGATTATTTACAGAGTAACTATTCAAATGCCCCCGATTTCTGGCTGATCGGTTTATTTGCCTTTTTTTTTTTTTCTTTTTCCCCCCTTTTTGAAAAAGCCCATAAGATAAAGTGCTGCCACAGGAAAGCATCTGTCCATTGCAACGTTTATCTGGCATCAGCAAAGGGCAGAGATTTTCCCCAATGCCCAGTTCGCACTCCTTTTAAATGGAAATGGCAGATTAATTTAATTCCTTTGGTGGCCTTGAGAAATCTCAGCCCATTTGATTAAAAGCCTGCCACGGCCCCAACCTACGCTGGCCTCCCCGGTGAAAGCCTGACAGCCAGGGGATGCTCAGTGGCAATGGAAAGCAGCTGCCATGTCCCTCGCACAGAGAGTGGGGCTGGCCCCATGCAGCTCATCCTCAGCGCACAATTTTGGCTGGAAAATCATGCAGCCAGCTGGGGAACACCATGATTCAACACTCCCCCGCAGCAGCCTTGGTCTCTCACCAAGGACAGATGTGGAAAAACAGCTTTCCCTCCTCGAGGGTCAGCCCACACCACCCAAGCGTGTAGAGCTGCAGCAGAGAGCTAGTGCAATGTAAAAACCTCTATTTTCCCTGGGGATGAACAGGCCAAGCACCACTTCATGGTGGTGTCCCCAGCTCTTATAATGAATCAAGCAAACTGTGTGGCCACGTGTGCCCCCAGCCCCTTCACCAAGTTTTCAAAATGGGAATTAAGAGTGCTCCCTTCAGGCTAATAACATCCCCACACCACTTCCAGCACCTGCTCTTCCCTTCCGTCATCATCTTCCTGTGGCTGGTAAAAAGAACATCTGTAATAGTTGTGGTTTGGGGATGATACCCTCATTTCCCATTGCAGTTATTAGTTGTTGCCTGGCAAAACTGTCTGCAGAGATTGTTTTAAGCTACACGTTCTGCATCGTCTTGCCTTAAAAGAAAGCAGGGCAAGTATATCCCTTTACAGGGTTGGGGAGAAGCCCTGTCTATGCAGACATTATCTAAGAAGGGGGCTGTTTTTACATCTTGGGAAGCATCTGGTTGTGGTCCACTGTATAGCAACACAAGGTGGAGAATCACTGCATAAACCCCTGCCATTGCTCTGTGTTCGCTCAACCCTAACAGTTTTAGGTGGGAGAGTTTTTCAAGAAGAAATACCAAGACACCTTCATGGCTATTTTTGCTCTAAGTCAGGTTTTAAAACAATCAACTTTCTGCAACGTAGGTACCAGGGGACAGTACAAACAACAAAAACCCCACAAAGCCCATTTCCAACGCACCATTAATTGTTTGCTATTGTTCAGACTTGACAGCTCTGTGCAAAATCCCTCCTTAACTCTGCGTGCCCCTTCCCCAGGCAGGGCTGCCAGCCCAGCAGCCTGTAAGGAGAGGAACGGACATCCTTTACTGACCACTACAGAGTTACCACAATCAGAATGGTACAGAAAGGTAGAAAATAGGGTTTGGGTAGTTTCTGTTTTCCATCTTTTAAGCGTTTCCTCTTTTTCATAAATACCAGCCAATTTCTAAAGAGAAGCTGCTCCTGTAGCATGGCAGAAGCCAGGCAGTGTGCAGGCAGCTGCTGAGGCATCAGGTTTTCCTTCCAGCTCTCCCAGTGGAGTAGGCGTCTGTGTGGCACATGGCTGCCCAGGTCCTGGCAGCCTCTACCCCCAGGGGAGACCCCGTGTGTCCACGCTTGTGGAGTTTTTGCTGAAAAGAAGGGGAAAGCTTGGGGGAAGGAGACTCAAAAGGAAGCAGACAGCCCTCAGGGCTGGCACAAGTAGCTCCCTTATCCTGGTGCAACCCTCTTGCACATTTCATGGAGCAAGTTCTGGTGTTCTCAGCTCTCTTTCCTTGGGGTGGCGTGGTATTAAACTCTCTCAGCTACAGATCTTTTTTATTTCCCTCCTCACTGACAAATTGGAAAACAGCCTGATATTATGGACTCCTATTCCTCACTGGATTGTAGGCTTAGACGTGCTGGACTGGTTTGCGAGATGTGTGGAAAAGACTCCAACCTAGTCCAGCCTGTGGCTCCAGTGGAGGCAGAAACCCCTCTGGAGATGTATATGCAACATCAAAATCTAACGCACAGCTCAATGAGCTTCCATAACCAACACAGCTTCAGACTCTGTGGTAACCTTAAACTCATTAACGACACTCCCTGCAGTAACAGCTGTGTGTCACAAAGCCAGCTCAAAATGACTTTACAGTAACTAATAATAAACCCTTTCCCAGGGCTTGAAAACTGAAAACCAAATGAAAAAAAAAACCAAAAAAAAAAACAAACAAAAAACCCAACAACCTCCAAACCCTCAAACTTCATATCTACTCTGTAGAACACTCTTTAGAAATACCCATCCTCTGCCCTCCAGTGAATTCTCTCTTATTTGGGGTCAATCAGTTGATCACCCCTCATTTATTTCAGAAACAGATCTGAACTAACGTTTCTAAGAAAGGGAATAGCTCCAGAACTAAGCAGGGTCAAAATTCAGAGCCAAAGCCACAGCCACATCAAGTCTCTGCCTGCTTGCAGCTCACTCCCCTGCACACATTTAATAGCGGTATTTGCAGTGCTGGCAGAGCACTCCAGCCCCCTTTAACTCTCACTTCACCTATGCCCTCCTTGCCTACATTAGAAAATCCCCTTTTTCTCCCTCCTCTAAAACCAGTCATCATTCCTGTCAAGACACATCACTGGATAAGGGCATTTCAAATACATTCAAGTAAGCCAGCTTTGAACTCTACCCCCTACACCCATGTTGGCAGCCCATTGCTCAGCAATTTTTCCAATGAAACCAAGTATCCCAGTTACTGTGTCTATTCTCACATACTTTCCAGGCAGTTAGAGAAAATGCCACCACAGCCATCCTGGCCTTACCCATGATAGTCACATCATACTCGATCTGGAAGAGTGCCTCCTGGCTGCACTGCCGCAGGATGTTGAGGGCGTCAGCGTGGGTCATGCTGTGCAGAGGGATCCCATCAACACTCAGCAGCCTGTCCCCAATTTTCAAGGACCCTTCCCTGTAGGAAGCCACAGGCAAAAGGTTTTTTTGTGTATATGTATATGTGTTTATATTTAGATATATTTTCTATATATATTTATATTTTATATATATAATACATTTACATATTGTGTGTATCTATACATATATAAAAAAGTCAATTACTTTGATCCTGCAGGAGTTGAACACTCCTTGGGACAACAGTTTGGGTTATTTATAGTATGAGGCCCATCATATTAAATTAGCGGCATGAGAACAGATAGACTGCCTCCTGCTTTCTAACACAGCATCAGCTATTCATTTGCACAGGGTTAATTAAGTGGCTGCATCTGGAAGAGGAGTTTCTGCTTATAACATCTACACATGGGTCAGCCTAGGAGCACCGGCCCCATCCTCCCCGCACACCACAGGTCCCACACCACCTGTGTCATTCCACACCACCAACACGAGAAGCCTTGGGGAGGCACCAGCAAGGACAGGAAGGACATGCATCCAAGAGCATGGTGAAAGCTGCTGGTCTGTCTTGGGAAAGCAAATGTTGGAGATGCAACACAAGCATTACCTGTCTGCTGGGCCACCCGGCCTCACGTAGGTGAGCACCAGCGGTCTGGACTTGTGCCAGTCTTCATGAGCTCCCCCTGTAATCAAACCGGAAAAGCCGTAAGTCACTGGAGGTTTAAAAGTCCAAATGAGAGTGCTGAGAAAGGAGAGACATTTATCATGTAACAGCTGACACAACCTGAAAGCAAAAAGGCTGCCCTGGATTAGGCAGCTGGCAGTCCTTGAAGGCTGCACAGGATGCTCTCCAGGATATGCTTTCACTTCTCAGCTGAGGTTTATGACATTCATCTTCTTACTTTTCTCTTCCCTCTTCCCAAATCACCTCTGCCAGTGCTTGTGCCCTCTTCGTTTTGCACTGATGAAGCTACTAACCTCTCAGCACAAAGCCAAAGCTGTTGCCTTCCTTGTAGAGGGACACCTCAATGGTCTTGGGAATAATGCCAGCACTGCTTTCTGGCACTAAAGGAAGAAAGGAAGACCCAGTTACTCCCAGATAAACCTTTTCCACGCCACCCTGCAAAATAATACCAAAACTCATCCAAATGGCTTTGAAATGAAAGTCTAGCCCAATACCCATATTGTAGCTTCCCTGTTTGGAAGCAAAAAGAGCCCAACCCAGACACATGAACTTTTGTCAGAGCCAACCATCATGTTTTAGAATGATTTCACCAGCCCAGTGTTGTGCATCTCCCTTCAAATTTGTCTTGGTTAATACTCTGACATTCAAGTAAAACCATCTCGTTTATCAACTGGCTTTAATGCGTTCAGCATTACTCAAAAGCCAGAAGCTTCTGCTGCGGATGGAAACTTATTAAAAAAAAACAGCAGCAGAGTACAGAATCAAGTCACCGGCTGACCTTAAAGAAAATGAAAATCCCAAATCCTCAGTGCAAAAGGTTGGGTTTTTTTTCCCTTACCTCTCATACTTTGACTTTAAAAAAAAGATTAAGTGAATCCTTTAAACTGATCCTAGGGGCAATTCAGTAATTTTATGTTAAATACGCAGTACTATTTAATGTAGAAAAGTCAAGAGAAAAAGAAAGAAACTGTTTGTGTCCCTTGACATCCCCTGCTATTTAATGATTTATTGAACTGCTGCGGTGAATATGGGACAATTTCCTAGTCTTCTCCAACCGGAACTCCACATGGCATTTCAGCCTGGTCCACTCCAAAAAGATCAATTCCTAATCTTCAAACCAAGTGCAATGAATGGCCACAAGGATAATCAGAAAAAAGACTGAGAGCTTGACTTCAACCTGGCAGATTGGAGCTGGAGGCTCCCCTAGGCACATCCGCACTAGTATTTCCCCTTGGCTCAGGAGGGGGGTTTTGAAGCAAATCTCCCCACTGTCCTCACTGACCACATTGGTCCTCACTGCCAAGCACCCTGAGGGCTTGCAACCTGCACCCAAATTAGGGTTAAACTAACCCTTAAACTAACCTAAAAGACATACAGTGGAGGCATGGTACCACCTTGCAGGCTGGCAGTCCTGGGGATGAGGATACAGCGAGGCCAAATAAATACCCAGAACACTGTGCCCCATGCAGCCGCTTTGCTCCTGCTGCTGCGCAGTGTCTGCTAACAGGGACACAGCCTGGAAATACTGCAGAAGGGAAAAGCTCAGGGCACAGGAAAGCTCCCAGCTAAGGGGTGATACCGTGACACCAAGGGTATAAAGCATCCACAAATGAGTTCAAAAACCATCCAATTTCTGTCCTAAGCATCCAAGCATGAAGTTCTGCAACGGCCTTTCATAAGACCATGGGGAGCGGGGAAACCTAACCTAGTGTTTACACAGAGTTTGGTTTATTTACGAAAGAGATAATATGACACAGTGGCCTGAAAACTAGACTCGGATTTGCAAGGTCTCTTCCAAAGCAGGAAATTACAAAGTGGGGAGAAA
Source organism: Pandion haliaetus (assembly GCA_013401275.1). Lineage (NCBI taxonomy): Eukaryota > Metazoa > Chordata > Aves > Accipitriformes > Pandionidae > Pandion > Pandion haliaetus. The sequence goes on along the minus strand of VYZV01000541.1, from coordinate 255,879 downwards.
AATTCAAACCCACAAGCACAAGTTATTGAATTACACTGTATTTCTGGTCTTTGCCCAGGGAAAGAGAAAGAGGCAGGCGCACACACAGCAATAACAAACCCTCACCGCAGATAAAAGCCCACAATGAACTGGAGCGAGGCAATAATTGACAAGTCCCTGTATTTTGCCGTGCCTCTTTGTTTGGATTAGTCACAAACAGCATCAATAATCTTACTGGAGAGAAGTCACTATTTCAGTGTGCTCTTCCTGCTCATTCAGAGGTGAGGACATTCTGCATAGCTGCTATTGATTGAGCCATGCAGTATTGGCACTGCTGCTTAGCTAGTAAGTACAGCTTATCAGATCCCTGACAGCCAGGCTCACAGCTAAGGAGAAAGATTAAGAGTTGTCATCTCTAGTGAGCACGAGAACATGGAAAACTTGAGCCACAGTTTGTTTTACCAGGGTTGTATGCAAAAGCTAACTAATGTTTACAGCAAAACAGAGAGGGATGACGGATAGAGATTCAGCTAATTCAGATTATATATTTTTTCTTAGGGCTTTATACGGTCATTTATATATTCAATACTTTTCATGTAAAGGCAACAGCTATAGCAAAGCTATGAAGTGTAAGATAGGAAACTATCTGGTGCAAAATGTTTAGATTTCGTTAGTTTTGCTTTTCTTGTCATCTTATTTTTAGTTGTTCTATTTCTTCTGCGCAATCATCCTCTGATTGATCTGGGTAGTTGAATGAGTAATAACTGGGGAGATCATTTCACAATGGAAAGACGGTGATGAAAAACTGTATTGAGGAATTTGTTTTAATCAGAACAAACAAATGAGGGCAAGAGCACATAGTCTCCTACATCAAGACACAAACCCTGTTAATGTGAGTTGAGCTTGCCAGCTTCTGCTGGGGCCCCTTAGCTGGAAAGCAGATTGCCTCAGCATCCTTTCTGAAAACACATAACATTTCAAAGCATCTTGAGGAATAACAGCACTTGCCACAGTTCAGAAAACAGGACCTGGCAATACATGCTTAAGACTGAATAAAAACTCCCATAGCCACACTCCAAAAGGGAAAGAGAAAAAAAGAAAAACAAGCTGAGGCAGCATCAGGAGGCAGATTGGCCTGTGCAACCGAGTCACTCCAAGGCAAGACAGACCTAATCAGCCATCTCCCGCCAGTGTGCATGAACAGGCACCCACTGTGCTGGAAAAAGCGCTCTGCTTTGACTGCACACAGCTCTGCAGCATCCACCGCGGCGCTGCGAGCAGATGAAAGCAGAACGTCAAAATGCCCCTGGATACTGCCTTGGCCATGACAGTTAATGCACAAGCAAGCCCAGCTGTACCCCAGGATAAAAAGCAGCCAAGAAAAGAGAGTAACGTTATCAGAGATGCACCCACCGGCTGGCGGAAGCTCATACTCTACTTCCAGCACTACCCTTTCGCCCACGTTTTTCAGCAGGCTTATGATCTCATCATGTCGCAGCTTGGTCAGGTTAATGCCATTCACTGACTTGATGTAATCCCCAACGTTCAGCTGGTCACTTCTGCAAATAAAGGAAAAAAAAAACCCCAAACCAGTGGTAGCACAAAGTCTCTGCTATGCTCAGCCTGGATGTGCCTGGTGAACCTTTGGTCACTGGAGGACTTTCTGAACAAGCCACCAAAGCTGGGCTGATCTTAGCTGTCTGATTGCATGTGCCTGCTATCAGAGGGAAGTGCTAAAATCGAAGCCATCTGTCCTTCCCGGTGGCAAGCGTTCAGATCTGTACATATAGCAACAATCTCGGTCTACGTGTTCACAACCTCTCTTTTTGTTGCTCAGTTCCCATTCATGTAGAGCAATCAGTCAAAGACAAGTACACCAAGAGCTGTCTGAAAAAAAATCCAGCAGGGAAAAAGGAAACATCTTTCCTTTTGCCTGTTTTCTGCAAACTTGTTCAATTACTCCTTCCCTTTTCTTCGTGGAGCCTTTCTTCTCCCATTCCTTTTCTGAGCCAATAACATTACTTACACACTCAGTATTCAGAACAGATACAATATTAAACCACTTAGCTTGATCAAGATGTATTGTACCATGCAGCTCTCCTGACAAGGCTGCCTAATTTCACAGAATCCCAAATATCCCTACACAAAATTTCAGAGCATAATTACACAGAGCATGAGAAATAACTCAAAATAGAAGACATTCTACTTACTGAAGCAACAACTTTGCATTCTGGGGCACTTGAAAAAAGGGAGTCAGGTGCCAACTATTTTAATTATAACTATATTCATTCAGTAGCTAGAACATGCAACTATTCCTCTCCAGTTTTACTGTGCTCTCTGCACCCCATTTCCAATTCTCACCTTGCAGCCAGTCCTCCCGGCCTCAGATTGGAGACTCTTGGCTTCCCATCTTTGTCTGTGCCACCTGAAATGGTTAACCCAAGGGTGCTTCCTTCCTTCTTAATCAGCTCCACGATGGTGACCCCTCTGAACTCCTCTGAAAGATCAGGAATAAAGACAAAACATTTCAGTGGAAGGCACATTCCTCCCAATTCCAAGGACACCCTTTTCCTACAGGTTGTGGGATAGCAGACCTGGGATGATTTGTACAATTAGCATGAAGAGAAAACTTCAGTCTATTTAAAATTAAGTTGTGAAACAGAAGTGTGTCCTGGTGGACTCACAGCAGTGGAGAGAAAGTATTTGCATGCAGGTCTGGCAGGCAGGACCAAGCAGGACAAGGCAGAGGACTGAGGGCTTGTGAGAGAATAAAAACCTTGTGTTTCAAGGTGCTGGAGGCAGTGGAATGACTCAAAAACCGGGCTAATGGGATCTCTGCAATGGTCCAGGGACACTACCTCACGAACTATGTTTGATATAGAGTGGGGAAGGTGTTAGGAGGGCTAGGTCTCACGCAGTCACAGTTACCAGGTAGAAGGATGCTGTGGACCTGCAGTAGCTGCCTAGATGGACAGAACAGGGTGGTTCTTAAAATACTGTGATTAAAAAAATATCACGAGACATCAATACAATTGGGAGATAAAGAACATAGTGGGAGAGGGGTGGGATCCTGCCATCAGCAGGGGAAGGAGCGGGAGGCATGATCTTCATTCATTCACAGCAGTTTCCCCACCCATCTGCACCTGGTCTAAGTCAAACTTCTTCCATATTACCCATCTCATCTACAGCTGGAATTGAAGACATGAGTCACTTTTACAACATAACTGGTTCCACATGCACTGCAAGCCATAAGTTGTATGGCACGGTCAGGTTTAGGGGATGCACACCCCATGCCTACTGCACCAGTACTACTTGTTTTCTGCAGGCAGCATAGATTTTACCTTCCTTTAGTCCAAGATGACACTCTTCTTTGTCCAGCACCTATATATGAGCCTGCCCTGATGCCAGCTTTGATCCCATTACAGCTCCTGTCTGAGTTTTACAAAAACAGGGTCCCTAAACTATTCCAACATCTGGATTTGACATGCAGAAGGGGAGTAAGTTAGCAGGAGAGCCAGCACCGGCCCAAGGAAAGACCGAGAGCTCTGCAGACTCAGCAAAAGGCAGCTGCGCATTAATCCACATGATGGAACTCGCACTCTTTGCTCAAAGGAGGACTAGCCCTGGGGCAAATCAGATGACTTTCGTGCCTTGCCAGAGCCTCTTCTAAGAAGCTTTTGCAGAATTTGTCTACAACATGATTCATCCACCTCCACTATCTCTGGTGTACTGAAATCTCTCACAATTTTACAGGAGGAAAACTGTCTCCCTCACACAGGACACTTTTCTCCAAGGCCTTGCAGGAGAAGGTGGTGATGGGCATCGGCAGCACATGACAAACAGCAGTCCCCCAGCTGTGGACTAAACCCAACTCTACAAATGGCCCAGTAGTTTGTTTTCACAGCAAACCCCACCAGGCTTAAATGAGATGCTGTATTTGGACAGGGAACATTTGAAACTTCTTGGACACTATGATTTCCAGAGCAAGGCAGGATCTCTTAAATAACATATTGACACAGAAGATCCAGGCTGGTGCAGGGCTTCACGCCTCCATCCTCTTTCATTGGGGGAAAACACAGTGTCATTTGGCACTGTGGTGCCTCATCGCTAGCACTTTGCTCCTTGCGTAATACCACCATGACACCAGAAATTGCATCTCGCTTCGAGTCCTGCATGCACTACCTATTTTATAAAGCACTTCCAAGAATAATCTGTGCGCTTGATTAATGCAAGTGAAGAACCTCTTTGCAATCTAGCACCAGTCTGGAAGGCATTTAGGCACTGCTAGACACCCATTTAATGTGGCATTAGCAACTTGTTGTAAAACATCAGGTCCATAATGCTTGTGCTCTTTAAACTCACTTTTGATCCCTTGCCAACTACAATAGCTTAGTTTTCAATTCACCAACCTAGGACCCCAGGGGCTGCCAGAAACTTTGTGGGGGCTCCCCGCCATGCTGGAAGGAACACCATCCAGCACTATCCTGCAAATTTCCTCTCAACTACAGATGTGACTGAACAACACAGATGGTGCCGCAAGGGGAGATTATTAGCTCTTCAATGGGGTTTAACTTTGATCCTTGATAAGTGTTTAAAATGAGAACTCCCAAAGTGCAATTACCTATTGTTATGGGTTCAAGGAGAAATCACTGCTCTGAAAAAAGGCAAGTCCCTGAGGTCAATCTATCAAGATAAGCAATAAGGGATTTTGACCAATGCCTCTATAAGTCTACTGCTGCTATCACAGACACACACAGATGTAAAAGTGAGCTGGTTAAGCAGGATCTGGTCCTTCAAGACATAGTGTTTAAGTGCCATATTCTTCTATTGGCATATATGCTTGGATTTTGCTGCTCAAAGCATCCCAGGGCAGGAAGAGCACACCTGAATTTTGCCCTCCCCATTGAGATGTCTTGAGCTGGGGGTGGTGGATGTACTGGCTCTTGTGAGCGGGGCGTCAGCCTCTCTCCATCAGGGCTGCGGTACAGTGGCAACATGTTGCAGAAACCCCCAGAGGATGCAGAATATCCATCCCACAGAAAAAATGCTGAATGATGAAGCAATAGCAAAAGGGCCCCATTTCCTCCCCATCCCCTACAACACACTAAACCAAACCTGTGACTGGGTCATTAACGGTCAGAAATCAAAATCAAGCCCCGGGCTTTATTAGGAAGAAGATGAGTTGTCCAGAGCAAACCATCCAAACATGCTGGTGTGCTGCTGGCAGACAAAGCCCAGCACCAACAGAGGCAAAAGTACTACTGTTTCTCCACTCCCTCTTCAGCCCCTGGGGGTGTTTCTGCACAGAAAGGTTTATCTCACACAAAAGTCTGCTGTGACTGACTAAATACCAAAACAAACTTAGTCACACGTGGGAAATACAAAGCTTGCCAGACATTGCTAGTCTCCCTTGCCACACAGCGAGTTCAGATGTGGCAGCACTTCTTCCCTCTCTCCTTTGCTGCTGTGTTGCTCTTTGTGGGTGTCAGCCCAGCACAGGAACCAGTCCTTTCCCAGCTCCCTGTAACCACCATCAACAGCTCCACACCAGACTGTGATTGCACCAGTAACATACCCCTCACTGACATGAGTTACTACCATGCATTTCTGCCCTCCAGCAAAAGCCTTGCTGATAGATACACCAAAACGGGTGTTTTGGGGCGTTTTACCCATTTTAGGGGTAGCCAGGTAAAGTGTAATGGATGACCTGATGTTTTGGAATAGGAGCTGATCACCTCCTTTACCTGGGATGCTTTGCCTCCTGGAGACCAGGCCTGCGTCCATCCCACCAGAATCCTTGCTCCCCTTCGAGTAAGGGCCATCGTCTGTGAGCAGAGCAAACACAGAAGCTGAAATTAGTACCAAAAGCAACAAACAACAAAACCAGAACACTTTAAAATGTTTGTCCTGGTGACACCAAAATTGGGATCGCATCCATATCACAGACTATAGGCAAGAAAAAACACTACCAGCCCTAGCTTTGCACTGTGCCGTATAGGTTATCTTGCTTTTTAGAAAGAGGGAGGGAAAGAAACAAGAAGGCAATAACATTATCTGATTTATTCCTCTTGGGGCTAATCCATTAAGAGAGAACAAAATTCCCTTACTCCTGTAATTATGTGGAACAGCTGAGGACAGAGAAAGCTGTGGCATTAGTCTCACAAGTTTTAAGCCTGTCATTAGGCTTGTGAAGAAACTTACGGTCTTTGAAAATGGAGTTATACATCAGGACACTAACAGGGCACTAAATCACTATACTTGAACAAAATTGCCTATTCTTATAGATCCCATTATTTCAAAGTCACATTTTCCTGCTGCTGTTCCAGCCTCTGTACAATATAGAGAGCACCTTCTCTTAAGTGATTTGAAAAAAAAGTCAGAGGAAAGAGAAAATAGTATTATGCACTATCCAGCATAAATTGAGATTTAAATGTAAAGTATTAAAATAACTTTGTATTCTCCTTTAGGAAGACTCCTATATGGCATAGAGGTTATTTGCAGAGAAGGGAGCACGCTCCTACAGATTTAATTGCCATCCATCTAAAATGTCAATTTTTATGGTATTTCCTAAAAAGCTGGCACTTTTTCAATCAAAATTTCTAGTAACCATATAGCATCACATAACTCCCATTCTCAGTGACCATATTCCTGGATTGTCCTTCCCAATTTTTCAATAGCTGTGAAGGTTTAGAAGTTGTACATGATAGTATAAATACAGGTTACTGAAAACCTTATCTATTTATTCCTGTCCGCAGCCCTTCAGTAACTTATATTTAAGTTACAGAGAAGTTTTTGTCTCACTGCATACAAAGGGAACGGCGACTTTTGTTCAGCCCCATTCCAGACAGTGGTCTATACACATAGAAATCAAAACCAACGCTCAGTTTTCTGGCAGCCCACTTTCCCCACAAACAGAAAAATGATGGTGTAAATTGAATCACGCAGGTTACACTTAACCACTAGGAGGGGAATTTTGCTCAAGGGCTTGAACGTTTTTCAAAAGTAAAATGAAATAAGGTTCCACCTAAAGTAATTTCCAAAAAAGAAAAAAAAAAAAACAAACCTAGTTTTAATTCTCTTTGCCCCAGTCGAAGTAACTTCACAAGTTACAAAACTCAGTGACAAGTTTTGGCTGACTCAGATCTGCACTTTCAAGCATAAAAAGTTTCAGTTGAAAAATAAACACCGCTTAGTGTTTCAGCCAAAATTTTGCAGCCCATAGAGGGACAATGTAGATATCCAGACCCTGGACTCTTCTCCTGCATCACTTTGAATGCTTTTCCATCACCATTAAACTGAAAATTTCTAATGAAGCAAGAACTAGCACTTGGCACTAGACCATCATCAAGCTGTGCCAAGCCATTGCTGCTGAAACACATTGAACCTTGATGCCCAAGCATCTAGGACCTCTGTGAAAGAGGGGAATGAAGCTCTGCCTTTCAAAAAATAAGGGGAAGAACAGATAGGATAAAACAGCACTATCCTGACCGTGGAGATCTTGCAGCATTACTCAATGCTGACAGTGAAAGCAGCAGCACTTGGCTAGAGAATTACAGCAAGCACCAAGGTGAGCCATTAATTTCAGATAGGTGTCAGTACAGCCTAGCATCAACTCTAAGAGCAGAAGGCTTGAAAACAAAATTTGCATTTTTAATAGCAATGGGTCTTTGGGTGATGGAGAGGCCAGGGTCAAGGTTAATCTGGGCTTAATGACTCTGGAAAGTTTAATTTACTTGGGACAGTTTAACTCCAGCATCCAATGTTTTTTAACAAAAAAAAAGCAAAGCCCCATGCCATCTCTTCTTCAAGTAGCTGTTTGATAGTGATAAAGATTCAGAGCTTTCAATCTCTGCCACACCTGGCCATGTTTATCTCAATTTCTCTCTCCAGAAGGTTTTTCCTAATATCCTGCCTTACTCTTTCTCTGTCACCCTATACCTTGCAGAACTGCAGAGTCAGACAACAGGGATGGTTTGGGAGTATAAAGCAAGGTGGCATTTCCCAGGGGAGCAGCAGGACAATGCTGAACCAACTACTCCCTGCCCACACCACTCAGCCCAGCAGCTACAACCTCCCTTTACTTCTCTCCCAAATGCAGCAGCACATTGGAAGAGGAACCCCAAAGCAGCAGCTCAGGATACCCAGCATGAGGTTGCTTTTTCAGCACCGGAGGTAAGTCTGCAAAAGGCACCTGCAAAATACCCTGGGACATCCAGGGCTGGAGCCTTTCAATGCCACTGGAGCATCAGTGTGCCTTCGGTCACACAGGACACTGGATGGTGAGGACCACCCCAGCATGCAGCCGCCTTCCATGTGAGAGCATTGCTGCCAGCTCTGACCCCAGGTAACATGCTCAAGGCAGCAACATTCTGCTGTGGATGGGATCCCTGCATTCCCAGGAAACCACGCAAGATGGTTCGACGCCAACTCCATAATCTGTTGGCAAAGTAAAGCAGTCAACCATCTGCTTCACATAAACACGCTGCCCTGGACCAGACAGCCACCAGCACCCTTCTGCACTTCATTTCCCCATCACAAGCCCAACCAATATTGATACGAAACCCCAGTTCGCTAACGGTTACCCTCCCTACCCTAAAAGCTGTTGGCAAACGTGCCTCGGCTTCCATTTCAGCAAGCAACCAGGTTGCCTGTGCATTAACAACAGCTTCCACCACCAGCCAAGTGGCCAAGAGCAGCGACCGGAGCTACAGCCACTGCCACCAATTAGCAACGCACCCCCCGCACAGTCTCGTGCTGCTTCATTGACAGCCATATCAGCCGGCAAATAATTAGCACCACAGCTCCCCTTCCTCTACTGCTTCTCCCTTCCAAATTCAGTTGATTATGTGAAAAATGCTTGGGGTTTTTGCTCATTATCTGGCTAAAATGTTTGAGCAGGAAAACAAGCTGCCACACGCCGCCTGCCGAAGTGTGAACTGGCATTTGCTTGCATTAGCATCCCTGCCGCGTGGCTCTTTGTTCATTTTCAGCTGATTTCCTGCTCTGCCACTCAGGCTGGTGTTAATGGAGTCACTGTTTTCCGAGAGGTTGTTGGGTTGGGTTTTTGGTTTGGTTTTGGTTTTTGTTTTTTTTTGGGGGGGGGGTACTTTGTTTTTTTAAAAAAAGAAATTCCTTCTCTTTGTGCTCTTAGTGATTTCTCCTGCCTAGCACAGCATCAATTCAGAGGTGAGGCTAGTAACTAGCCTGATTGCTCAGTTGGCCCAAATTGCAGCACCAAACTAAGCACTGAGAATTCATGAATCTTTCTACTCCCTAAAATTGGGAAAATAACTTTTTTTTTTTTTTAGGCCTGCTCAGGTTCTTTTTGCAAGCAATCAGTGCTGGAGCCATTAGAGGTGCATTTTTCAAGCTTTTTCTCTCACACCAAGTGGGCCAAAAATATTCCAAAGAAAACAATTGTGTAATTGGTGATTTTCAAGCAGCGGTGTTAATACTGACTCTAAATCTTTCAGAAAAGCTCACCAAGTACACAAGACCCTCAATAAAACCGAGAGTGCAACACTTCCCATATATTGATCCCATGGGAATCTGTAACAATATAAAAAAGTTCCTGTAAGTTCTTTGACAATAGTTTTTGCCATTTCAATGTCTTACACTAGGGAGAGAAGTGCTCCTGAATCCCTGCCCCTACACACATGGCACTGAGGCCCTACCCTGCAACAACAGTGTTTTACAGTAGTATACATCTCAAAGAGTGACAAAAAAAGAAGAGATAATCCCATCTCATTCCCTCAAAACCAAACTTGACAGATGAAGGAGTAGGAAAAACATCTCTGTGCTTTAGCTGAAGTACTGGAGGCAGGAAAAAGGAAAGGTCAGGGCAAAATCCAATATCCCACCCTGCTGCCAGACAGTTAATGGCAGCTCTCAGCAGGGCCCGTAGTCAATGGCACTTCCGTGGCTCTAGTGCAATGTGTCAGCTCCAGAAAGGGCACTGTAATATTTTATGCTGTCCCTGTTTAATTGAGATTGTGCCAGTAGCATCCAGGTCTCCAGGCAAGAAAACCCAGAAACTAAAGACCCTCATCAGAGGCACCATCCCCTTGACAGGCAGCACAGAAAGTGACACAGGTTTACCCAGGAAGGATAAGGTGTAGGGAGAGGTCAGTAAAATACAGGTATTTTCCAGTAACTTTCACCCAAGTAAAAGAAAATTGGCACATTCAGTCTCCCTCTGCCTGCCCCACAGGGGAAATCCCAGGCAGGATTCAGGGCAGTGCAGCGAGGAGCAGCTACTGCCTTGCAAAACTGCTCAGCCATACAGCAAGAGCCCAGCACAGGAACACCGCAACTGCAAAAGAGGTGGCCCAGATTGGACCGAGTCTGCCTTTCGAGCAGAGCAAGTGGCTCAGCCTTGGTAGGAAACCATCTGTTTCCAGAAGAGCACTGCTGTGCACAAGACAAAGCAGGGACTCAAGGGAGCAAAAAGAAAAAACAAGAAAAAAAAAGTGAAGGGGGCATTTGAACTGTTTCATTGCCTGCTCTTGCTTTCCTGAGGTTGGGTTTTTTTCCCCATTCCTTGTCTTAGCATCTCACCATGGAATGTATTGCCTGAGAAATCAGGCTCCCCAGCTGCGAGGTGCAGCCAGCCTGCCCTCCCTCCCTGGACCATACTGGGAGGTACCAGAGGGGCACTGGCTATAATAAGGAAAGCAAGCGCTGCGCAGAGGTTAGTCTCTTAGTGATTAACTGCCACAGGGTTGTATAGCCAGAGCTCTGCTACTTGCTTCATACAAGCCATTCAGCACCTCAGCGCTCCAGTAATGGCCATAGGGCCATAAACATGTCCTGTCACCTGCTCTGCCACCAGCACCACCACTTCTCCCTGCTTTTTTTACCACGTAATGTTTTGGGGATTATCTACTTCTATCCTGTACTTTAGGGGAGAAGACAATAAAGGAGAGGGGAGTAACAGTTGTCAATAATTGCAATCCAAAAAGGAAGGGAATAAGGCCAGTTAACCAGGGGCATGGGGAGAAGTGGATCTGTGCAATGTCCTCCCACACTGCCAGGCCCCATGGTCTGTCCTGATAGCAGCCAACCCAATCTGTGTCTTTGGGTTGGGTTTTGTGGGGTTTTTTTGGTTTAAGAACTGGGCATTGATAGAAAAGACAAATTGCTCCACAAGCAGCAGAACTCGGTTTTCTGATTTCTCATGGCTGTCTCTGATGTGGATTCTCTTAGGTCTAATAGTAAGGTTGAATTTACATCCCCGCCCTTGCCTTCTCACTGAGGGCACAAACAGGAGTCACTCCTCCAACCAAGATGCTTGTTTTCCCATTAATCATCTAGCAGCCAGCTAGGGGTCAGCTGCATACACTTAAATCAATTCTAACTCCTAGGAAATCCACATCTTCTCTAAACTAGTGATCCCTGGGCTTCCTGAACCGTTTGACCCATTTGTGGAACCCTCACCAAGGTTGACTTGCTGCCTTTCTGAGACACCTCATCAGCCCCCGGCTTTCACAGAGCCAGTGGAGATGTCCTAGGCCAAATTCTTCCTCTGTAGCAACTAGCAGCAAAACCATTTTCACTAACACCATTACTTTTCTTAGTTAAATTCCCAATGGGATGTGAGCACAGGCACCAGGATCTCCTGAGATCAGTTAGGTCTCAAGCCAACCTCTGTTAAAATGGAAAAAAAAAAAAAAGCTTCCTCAGAAAGAACACTGATTTAGGAGTTCATTATCTCTGCCTGTGGGGAGAAAAAGGAAGGGATTTTTTTAATTTAGAAGAGTTATTAGCCTATGTTATTAACAGAGATCACCTCTTAATGAAAATCAGCATTCACTAAATAAGATTCTGTGACAATTAGGCTTGCTGTCTGCAAGTTGTTCAGATTCCTGGATTGCTTTAAGACAGTTCCTGCAGAGAAAGTGCATTAATCTTATGGGAAGACCAAGTGGTAAAACCTCACATTTGTTTAATGGAAAAAAGACAGTTGGAGACAGTTATTTTGCCATAGGGTAATTGCACTCCTTGTTTAGAAAAATGAATGCTAAAACAGTGTTAAGAGCCAAAAGCTGTTCACGCTAAGGCAAGCCGGTATTTTTTGCTGAAATAAAAGCACAAGGTTGGAAGCAGGAAGCCAAATGAATAAAACTAAGTGCAATTTGATCCATTTTGAGGAGAGTTATTTCTGTAAGTCGAGGCAGGCATTTATCTGTAGTCAGGTAAAGACAGTCAGCAGTACATGAGAGTGGGTCAGGCAGCTAGTGATGATTCAAACTGCAGATGCCTGGGAGCTAGTCTTCAAGGCCTGGGATTTTAAAGATATCTGAGTGCCTGAAGATGCAGATGCGTACTTCAAAAACATCTATCTGTATCTTTAGGCACCTAATCACCTTTAAAAAGTTGTCATGTTACTAGAAGGAGAAGGAGGGGAGGGAAAAAGAGATATAACCATGCACACCCGCCATTCTGAATCTCAAATTGGTGTTTAGCTCCCAAATTACACAGCCTCCACTACAGCCTGGCCAGGGGCTGTACCATCGTTAGAGGAGGACAGTAACATAATCCTTCCCACCTCTCCCCAGGCTGGCACTTCATGTGGCATCACACCCGGTGGCATTTTATGCACCAGTAACTGTTTTGGGTTTGATTGCAAGGCTGTACACAACCAAACCTCCAGCACATACCCCTAAGGGCAGTTTGAGTTATTTTAGCACCGCCGCAGCAGGTCAGAGATGGCTGTGTCAGCTCAGCGTGAGAGCAGCACAGCAGTGGCCTCCCATCTTCAAAACACTTGGCCTTTAACACAAGAGACAAGTAGATCTAAAGAGGCTAGGACAGGAAAACAAAAAGCTCATTTTGAATACTGTTACAAACAGATTGCACGATTTCCTGAAACTACTTAAGTTACTGAGTTCACCACGGCCCAAGAGCTCCTCCCACATCTCCGCTTCAGGCAAGAGACTGTTTCCATGAAGACTCTGTTTCCCACCTTCCTCAAGCTTTCCTCAGCAGGTGGCTTGAATTTTCTCCTGCTCAACTAAATCCAAAGTTCCTTAGGCCCTTGGAAAATTTGTACATGAGTTCATTAAGCCCAATACAGATGTTCAGTTCTTTTCCCATCTCCAGAAATGCATTGCTCCAGCTCTGTATCAGAAAAACTGAAGAAAATACATAAATAGGACCCAAACAAATGGATGAAAAACATCTGCCAGTGATCTCCAGACTGCTTTTCCTAGAATACTGCAAAAGTTGAGTTAGAGTTCATGACCCTGCCCTACATAAAACTAGCCCAAGCATCCAGCAGCAAACACATTAAATCCTTAGCCAAGACAGCCCATGCTCCTGTGAAGTGCTTAAAAACAAGAAAAAAAATGTCACTTTTGCTTTAGGATTCTGCAGCACAATTTCATTGTCATGACACCGACTGTTTTTCTTGCTGCATAAAAAAAACCCAACAACAATCTTTAAGAGGCCTAGTGCTTCCTGGCTTTTTATTCTCCAGGAGGTGGGATGGGTCGTTTGGAAGTATGCTGGTGAAAAATCCAGTGCCCATCACAGATCTTCTCTCCACCTCCATCAGTGCAGGGCGCTCTCAGCGTGACTCTCCCATGGCAGCCACTCAGAGCCGAGCACAGCTTTAAAATGCTTCTCCCTTCCTTTGCACCAGGAAGATTTTTAAAAATTTTTCCCCTTAACCAGCAAGCTTAGACTGGAATGGACCAAGTTATTTTGGGAGCAGCCTCTCCCTAATTTCATAAATACACGTACCAACAAATTTGTGGTACAAATAACAGAAGCTGCCTGTTGCGAAGAAGAGCCTCATATTTTTCCCTTCACTGGCAACAAATCCCCTCACAGCACATATTCATAACTTACACAGAAGACAAACGAGGGCTTGGAGAAATGTTTTCAACTTCTTTTATCACAAATTTTCTGAGAGCACAGCCAGAGAGGACGGCCATGCCATACAACAACTGCACTTACTGGAACAAAGTCCTTTCCCCAAAGATGACAACTGAATTTTCTCCCATTTTCCCAGTGCCGTGGTTTCAGCCCAGCCGGTAACAAAGCACCACAAAGCCGCTTACTCACCCTCCCACCCCCGGCCACGTTGGGATGGGGAGAAAATCCAAAGGCAGGCTCATGGGTCGAGACAAGGACTGGGAGGGATCACTCCCCACTTATGGTCACGGGCAAAAGACAGGCTCAACTTGGGGAAGAAGCAAAATAATTTTAATTTATTACAAATCAAATCAAAACCAAGGATATTAGGAAGGAAAACCAAACATCAGAACACCTCCCCCCTCCCCCCCCCCCTCCTGCCTTCCCAGCTCAGCTCCATTCACGGTTCTTTCTCCCTCCTCCCCCCCGACGGCACAGGGGAACA
>VYZV01000541.1:121152-233442 GCA_013401275.1 Pandion haliaetus | reverse complement strand
AAAAAAAAAAAAAAAAGTAAAACTCGTGGGTTGAGACAAAGACAGTTTAGTAGGACAGAAAAGAAAGGGAAAATAATAAAAATAATAATAATAATAGAATATACAAAACAAGGGATGCACAATACAATTGCTCACCACCTGCTGACTGATGCCCAGCCAACCCCCAAGGTGTGCTGTCCCCTGGCCAGCTCCCCCCAGTTTAAATACTGGGCATGATGTCATATGGTATGGAATACGTCTTTGGGTCAGCTGTCCTTGCTGTGTCTCTTCCCAGCTTCTTGTGCACTGCCAGCCTCCACTGGCAGGTCAGTATGAGAAGCTGAAAAGTCCTTGACTTAGTATAAACACTGTTTAGCAACAACTGAAACATCAATGTGTTATCAACAATATTCTCATACTAAATCCAAAACAGCACTCTCCCAGCTACTAGAGAGAAAATTAACTTTATTCCAGCTGAAACCAGGATACTGAACAATGGCATATATTTGAAAAGATGCAATACGCCTGAAAAGACACAGCTAAGAGTTTTCCAGCTTACAGGGGGCAGGAAGTAGCAATGAACTTGGGGAAAGTTCAGGTTTAGCTGAAGACCACAGAGTCTTAGGAAGAGAGGAGACCCCTGTGACAGCCTTTCTCCACTCAGGAACACAGACCGTTAAGTGCAATGCATCACATTATGCTTCCCAAATACCCACTTAATTTTGATTCAACAAGGCACTTGTGCTAATAAAAATTAAAAACAGCAGGTTCTGTCGAGTGTGTAATAGATGCGTGGAAGAGCAGCGTGTGCAGGTATATCTAAAATTAACTACGAATATTAAATCCGACTACTTTCCAAACCTCAGGAAGTCTGGGGAACGCTGCAATCACTGGATGCACACACTCAGCAGGGTGCTGTGCAGGTGCCTGCCCAGCCTCTCACCACACCGAGGGTCCTCAGGGTTAGCGGGAGGAACATCCCTGCACCAGGCATCTCCCATTCCCACCCTGCTAACCTCTAGATGGAGTCTGGTTGTCTCCGAGAGCAGATATTGCCAGGTACTTACCTCTTGCCACTGCCTGCCAGAACCAAAGGCAGCTGCCAAGTAATACATTTCCACCAGTTTTGCACAAGTATGAATGTCTACGGGTACAAGAGAGCTGAGTGTGTGCACAGGGAGATGAGAAAGATCAGCTACATGAATGTTAGATACAGTAGATCCATTTAACAATTAAACACACATGATTGCTTATAAAACACAGTGTCACATAAATCTGCTAGGAGTTAATTGCCTATTATAGCTCATGGTACTGCTTGAGTCGGCTGCTGAATGATAAAGGGACTTTTACAAAGGAGAGAAAGCCAGTGGAGGAGCTTCACTTGCTCACCTCTACTGCAGCCTCCAAAATGTTTTGCTTCCCGGTTCCTGCAAAGTGAACACTTATCCCCCATCTGCCAAGCTTGCTTGAGTGGGAAGGTAAATTGAAACACAAGGGAGAAGGAGGGTTGCTTTGATTCCTCTTTTAAGTTGCTATTATTATTAATAACAAACTTGTCTCTGTTGTCTCATGCCTCATGCCCAGCCTCACAAACCACAGAAGCTATCTGGACTGTCCCTGGAGCCAGCCTGGAGCTCCTGATGGCAGCAGGAGCTGCCCTGACAGCAGCAGTTGCCTCGCACACCCAGCTGCAGCAGCAAGGATTGGGGAATGGCAGGGAAAAGATCCACGTGCTACACAGAAAGGGCAGGCGAGGGAGCAGTGGACCACAGGGTGAAACCTGGTTTTGGAGCAAAATAGGAAGCAATGAGTGATGTGCCCTCTGTCTCAGAGGTCTTCTAACTTCACCCTGATTTTAACTCCACAGGTACAAGGTTTACAAGTCACCTGGGCTATTTGATCCAGATCCGTATGTACCTATATGTCTGTGGCTCTATCCCAGCACCCCATCTAGTCCATTCCCACCACACACACACACACACGGATCCCCATGCATGGCTTCACTGCATGCTGCAGATGAGTCAGCTGAAGATAAACCTGCAGAGAATCTGCCCAGAGATGCCCCCACACACAAGGAGAGCTGCTGGGATGCAGGTTTGAGACACTCTTGCAGCATGAGCAACAGAGCACAGCATTTCATGGCAGGAAGGAACACGATCAGTTTACACAGTAGGTTATATGGGAAATGCATTACATTATTGAAAAAGAAACCTTTAGCAAAACACGTACATTCATCTTGTGCCAAGAGTTTAATCCTACCCAAATGGCGCTGCATTCCACAAAGAAATTATCTTCTATAAATCACTGGGGCAGCAGCAGGCCACGTCTCTCACATTTCAGGCTGAACCATTCACTGCAGTAAAGATCCTGTATGGATCAGCCATCGTGCTGACAGTGGGAAAGGAGGAGATCTCCGCTGAGACCTCGTGGAGAAGCAGATGTATTGCTGGGACAACTCCACCAAGGCTGCTAGCGCAACAGTGGGGACCTGTTAGAGGTTTGAATGAGACCTTCATCATTTGTACAGTCATGCATATGGTTGCTCAAAGACAGAGATGTCTTTGATGATCCATGACTTAGCTCAGCTATTTGGCTGGGAAAAGCAGCTCACTGGAGCTGTGCCATCCTACCCTTGCTATGGTGAGAGCTCCCACAGGGCAGGGGATGGGTGTGCTGGACCTGTGGGCTCTAGGGAGAGCACCAAGAGGGCTCGGAAGAGAGAGCAGAAGCTGGGAGGGAAGAGTTATTTCAGATATCGAGCAAGTAATTTTGCTCAATAGCTGCAAACAACTTGGTATATGACCTCTGAAACAGCAGCAGACACCAGATCAGGGACCTACCTCCCTCCTTTGGGAAAGAGGAGGATGCAATGAAGCCGAAGAATGCAGCAAGTCCCATTTTCATCCATACACCAGGGCAGCAGGGAGCCAGATCTTACTCTTACCAGCACAAGTTCCTGCCTTCCAGGACAAAAGCATATATATTCTCTTTGTAACTGCTCCACAGCCCTTCTCGCCTTAACGCCAGCATTGTTATCCCCAAACCTGAGCCAGATCCTAACTTTGAGCTTCATTAGGATATACCACACAAGCATTAATTATACACTGAGATTAGAAGCTAGAGTACTGCTGGGAAGAAAACCACAACCCTTCCACCTTTCTAACATGATTTCATGAACCTGCACAATAAGAAACAGATCAGTTGTGAGGCACGATTAAGTGGGATCATCTCTTCATCTCTCATCTATACTAAATAATTTACTAGGCCATTTTGGGACTGACATGCAAAGCAGTTTAACAATGATTTAACAACAAGTATGATATTCCATCCTTTCATGGTTTCCAGGTGTTGGGACCAATTTACTTCACAGCAGTTTTCATTTCTGGGCCTTTTTTTCCCTCCGCCCCACAAAAACCTGCAGCTGCCAACTATGCTGGCATCTACAGCAGTTAGGAAACGAATTTCCCTGTGAAGCAAATTCTTCCAGGATGAATTGAATGAAGGCAGAGCTCATAATTGCACATTACTGAAAACATTTCTGATAAAAAACTGGGGAGATATTTTTATCCACATCTCCAGTTGAAAATTGCTGGGAAAGATGCTTTTGAAAAGCCATCATCTCCAAGCATGTAATTATCAGATCCTTGAACAAAAACACACGGTCAAAGGAAAAAAAAGTACTTTCATTGAAATAAAAAAATTGGGGACGGCAATTGTTGGGAATGGAAGGAGATAAATTCTTCATCCTATGTGATTCTGCACGTCTCTTAAGTTAACAGACTGATTTGTAAATCCACAGATTAATAAATTTGGCAGCTGAGAACATCAAGCTTGGTTAGTAGGGGGTTTTTTGTTATGAACGGAATAATACTAATAATATTTTAAAAAATCAGAAGCAGACTGGCAGTCAGACTGTCACAGAACCAGAATTTCCTAACTCCCACTTAAGCACGCTTGTCTTGAAACTGTATTCTGCCACCTTGAATAGACAGCCGTACAATGACCTGGGGGTCCTATCCTATCAAGGCTTAAAACCATGCGTACCCTGATGGGATTACTCACATGCTAAAAATTATGCAGTAGCTGAACTGACAGCTGAAAAAAGCCTTAAATGTTCTTATGCCTGGTAGCATTCAATTGTCAATTGATGAACATTGCTAAAAATCTATTTTTGCTCCACTTTCTCTCCTCCAGTTCTACACCAACACCTCTTTCTGATTATTATTACTTGTTAGCTTTAATTGTTTCTTTTGTTTGCAACACCTACACATGCCTAAACACAAAAGCATAGGCACCCTTCCCTCCAAGTTGCCCAACACCTTTTTCTGACCTGGGTAAAATTGCATATGATTTCCATCCTTGAGTTAAGTAGATAATAACACAAGCAATAAACATTGCCATCCACATACAAGTATCAATTTTAACAGTCCATTTCCAAAATAAATCAAAACCTACATGCCCTAACATAAGCAAACACTTTGGCAGTGCCGTTATCCTTGGCTTATATGGATTAACAAAACAGAACAAATGTTATAAAGAATAATGAACCTGGACATAAAGCCAAAAGCAAGACTTAACATGCCTCATGAAATTCAGTCCCCTACTATGGGTCACTCAAAGCCAGAGTGCACCTCTTCCAGGGGTAATGAGATTTTCTTAAGCTCGTTGGCAGGGAGGTAAATGTCTGGGCTAGAAACCGGACTCCAACCGTTAGTGCTGGAGAGAAAAGCTCAGTAGCAGTTGTTCAACTGACACTATAGACTGACATTTTTATTAAATCTGCCTGGCCTTTGCGTTGAAAAACATCCTTCTACTAACAAATGTGTACTAATAAGAAGTGCATGAGTACAACCTTTTAAGAGGAAAACCTCTGTAACCTCCATACAGGAGGGGAAAAACTGAATAAAAAGATAATTCATTTCTATAGGCCATGAAAAGTTGTAGGAAATTACTTTAGGTTTTTTTCTGCTATAAAAAGCAATTTTGGTGGGATAGGTCATCTCTAGAAAAGAGAAGAACTCATTTCCACTGTGTAGATCAGCTCATTTATACTTAACGTAGTCAACAAAACTTTAGACACCTGGCCAGTGAAGTCCTAAAGCCATCAGCAGGTATCCTTAAGACCTTATGGAGGATGGGTAAGACATCACAAGACTGCAGAAGAGCAAAATGAAATGTTCATCTTGAAAAAAAACAAAACCAAAAAACCAAATAGAAGTGATATGAGAGCACGGGCGAGAGACTGACAAATCCATCACCTCCTCTTTCAGTCACTGGAACTGACCCTCTGTGTGTGAGCTGCTAAAAGGCAACGAGGAGGACTAATTGCAAACCTGGATCTACCACAAATAAGTCATGCAGGCTCAATTTCTTTCTATGACCAAGCAACATTTCTGGATAGATGGAAAATGCAAGCTGTTATATCTCAAATTTAGAAATGCTTCTGACACTGTTTCACATGCTATTTTTGTAAGTATGTTTGGGAAGCAGGATACAGATGATTATGAAGTGTATGCAAAACTGATTGGAAAACCACACACTGAGAAAATTCATCAGTTATTCACAATCAGAAGGGACGGATGTATTAAATGAAGTTCTATGGGGGCCCATCTCCAGTCTGGCCCATCTCCAGGTTTTCGTTATATGACCCAGATGATTGCAGAGAGATTGCTCTTAAGTTTACTGACAGCCACCAGCTATGAGGGACTGGAATCAGGCTGGAAAGTAAATTTTAAATCCAGAATGATTCATACATGTATGAAAAAAAAAATATACAATTCAGTAGAGGTGCACGCAAGCTACTAGACCTGGGCAGGAACAATCAAATTAATAAAGGATGGGGAAAAACTATCTAAGTGACAGTTGAGGAAGGACTCTTCAGATACTGTGGCCTGCAAACCAAATGTAATTCCACAGCACCATGTCATGTACCAGAAGAGCTAATACCCTGGTACATACCAAGAGGGCTATAGTTTGCAAGATCTGTGAAATCATCCCTTCACTTTACTCAGCACTGACAAAAGCCTCAGCTTGAATGCAGTACCCAGGTTTGGGTACCACAGTTCAAGAAAGATGTGGTCCAGCTGGAGTCCATTCAGATTGAATCAGTGCGGTCTGGTCAGACAACTAGAAGACCACAACTTCTGAGGCTGGGGGGAGGAATGAGTTGTCTATGCTAAAGAGAAGAGAGGGAGGAGAGAGAAAGTGTTACTGCTGTCTTCAGACATCCAGAAGTGATGCACAGAGGGAAGGAGTAATCTGTCATCTGTGTTAGGACACAAAGCAATGGCACCAAAACTGCAGATGCAGAAAGCTTTTCCTTAATATTTAAGTCTAGTAAATTAATTTAGGCTGATGTGGTGTTTCCAGCATGGATGTATTCAAATGTAAGGTGGACAGATGATAACATAGGTATGGCTGATATTAGCTCAGGGCAGAGGAATGGCCCAAACTCTCTCTGCCCAGTTTTGGCTCAAGGAAATTAAGATACTGTGAGATTCAGCTCCAGACCCAGGGATGTTTGTCTTGGTACACACACACACATATTTCTTTTTCTCTTAATCTTTCATTTTGCTGTAACTGAGGCAAAGCTGACAAGTGACGTAAGTAGCTTGATGAGCAGGAGTTATATTAAATAGCACTATTGTGATAAATGCTTCAATAAGAAAGATAAAATCTTTCTTCCTAGAAGATTTATCTATGAAGATTTCCTCCTGTCTTATTCTAGCTCCTCACGTTAGTTTTCTATCCCTTTCAGATATTTTTTTCTCTATTTCCCCCCCTGCCTATTTGGCAGGCTGGGAAGATCTGGGGCTATTGCAGAGAAAGAACAGCACAGAAGAGGGGAGCTCATCCCCTGAAAACAAACAACCAGGAAGGGGCAGAGATCTAACAAGTCTCTTTTCCTGACCATTCCCACACTGCAAATAAAGGGTGCAGCTTGCTGGTGAGGAAGAAGACACAGGAAATTTGCACTGGTCTCCTTGGTTTGCAGAGAGTCCATCTCACACTAAAAGCAAGGCTTCTAATGGTAACAAAAAAACCCCCTAAAACCAAACAAAAAACCCAAACAGAAAAGCACTGAACATCCTCATCTACTATCTTTATTTTTCCTTTACCTTCTACACAAACCGTATTTTAAAAAAACACTGTTTAGGAACTCACCCAAATGCACTCACCCAAATGCACATATCTGAAATACAAAGGGTCTTCTGAAGTTGCCTGTGCTGTAGTCAATTAACCATTTAACTTGGGCTGGTTTGCGATGGAATCCTCACAGCTGGTCACTTGGAGCAGCATGAAGGCGATTCAATGAGCTCTGTCATTCTGCCCACTCCTGCAGTCATCCTGCAGTAAGGACTAACTGAATATGAAGTTTGCTAGAGCAAAACATACAAGGTCTTCCTGGACTTCAGAAAGGCCATAGAAGCATTTCAGGCAAGTCCTCCAATTGCAAGATTGCAAGGTCCCTTGTGGAAACACACTATCACACTGGTACCAGCAGAGCCACACACAAGCTCACTCTAATCAGAACATAAATGCTTCCCCCACGTTCCATAAAACATCACTGTTAGTTTGCATTTTCTGACCCTTCCATTCTGAACGACAGACAAAAGCTCTGTATTATTAAAATGTCCCATCAGAAAACTTTTGAAAGTGGCTGGAGGAAAGAAATAACCAAGACCCTAATGGTGGTGGGCCCAGGAAGCACTTCTGAAACATTTGGATGCCTCTTTGAAATAATCCATCTGGTTTCTAGGTTTGCCTATCGCACTTAAAAAGGTAAAATGAGTGATATGCTAGCAATTCATGTTATTGCTTCCACCTCAGATATTTCTAGATGAGGACATAAGTCTCATGAAAAAGCCAGGTTATCAGGAGAAAAAACACATTAAGAATCCAATGAAGTGACCAAAAGAGAGCTCCCTTACGCATCAGCAAAGCCAAACCCAATGCATTTTAATCAACCTGCCCCCTTGAAGATTTTTCTCTGTACGCTAAAATACCTAAGAAGAAAAGGGATGGCAGACATGAAACAACATGGTTGCCCACCCCTCTCTCTGTCTTTGCTCTGTGGCTGATGCAAAGGATGGCCTCATCTGTGGGATGCTGAAGAAAACAGTACCTACTGGGTGATGAAAGCACACCCTTGGTCTTCAGGAGCACTACCAGCACAAGCTGTAAGGGTCTGATGCCAGCGTGAAGAAGGCTTCCTTACCAGCTCAGCAACTGTGCCATTCATTTGTACGTGACAGAGCTATGCACAATATTGACCCAAGGTTCTCCAGTAAAGGTTTGGGGCTGGGATCAGGAATATTTCTCATTTGATCACCCAACACCCAGACAACATCACCATTTGTAGCAACACAGCAATCATCAGGACTTGCATGTATGAAGCATCAGATGCCTCTGGTAACACGTTGGAGGAACTGGATGGATGATCCTTCCTGTGGCTGGTGGCATCCAGGAGACTCCTCCAGCACAGCTGGTATCAGCCACCTCTGAGCTAGGGGCCCAGCTTATGGCTCAGCCCCAAGAGCAATGGGAGCTCCTGCCAAGTTGTCTTTTGATCTTTCCACGGAACGCCTGCATTCCTGCCCTGTTAAATCACGCGCCCAGGCTCCCTCTGCCTACCAGGACTCATTGCCATGTCTCAGGCAGCTTCAAAATAAGCCCCAGCCCTCAAACTGCTTCTTGCTGTGCTGCTACAGTACATGGACATTGCATCTAGTCACCATCCATGGGATTAGGCAACCCAGCCAGGCTAAGCTGCTTTACACCTGGTTTATTTTACCCCTCAGATTTAGGAGGGAAAAAAATTTTCTAAAGTTAGGTTCATGCTTTAGGGCATCTTGAGGCCAAGGAGAGAACAAAGTCAGTCTTTACATGTCAGGCAGTGTAAAATGATTCAAAACCCATAAATTACCTCTATACTTCCAATTCCAATGTCCGCTTTCAGAAGAGAAATGCTTGCATGAGAGAAGGGCACGCTCCATGCAGTATATTTAGCTGCAACAAGCAGAGCTACAGCATGCAACAAAGTACCTGAATATTGCACCCAGTTAGAAGTATTAGAGCCTATCCATCCTGAAAAGACTGGGGCCAGGATTCAGTGACTGTGCCCTTTGTAAATGTGCCCTTCTACACCCATCTACCCACTCTTTTGCAGAAACGAAATAGGGGGTTTTTTATACTCCACAGCAAGAGTGAATTGCTCACCCCAGGTTTCCAAAACAGGGGTTAGCAGATCATTGAAATAGCAGATTTCTAGCAGGAGTTGAAATATTTATTAGACAAGGTAGTAGTAGATTACACTGGAGGTGGGAGTGATGGCAGAGTCCCTTACCCATGTCCTACCCCCAGCTCTCTATTCACCATTGCTGAATGACCAGCCCCGTCACATGCTGATCTTGAAAAATAAAAGATCTACATTTAGGTTTTGGGTTTTAAAAAAAAAAAAACACCAAAAAACAGCTGTAAAGGCTCCACAATATCTGAGGTGCCTTAAGAACAGCCCCTGTGTCTGCCAATCTTCCAGCTGAAGAAGGAGAAGGAGGGAGGCAGCCTGAAGGGTACTCTCCAGTGGTCACAGGGAGAAATTCTATCTGGAGAAGCAGAGATATATTTTGCAAATCAAAGCAATTAAGTCACAGTTTGTATGCAACGGTTTGGATTTGTAAAACCCCCTTCAAAGTAGCACATGTTAATGATATTTAAGGTAGGTAAAGGAAATCAGAGTAAACAAAAGCAAACTACTGGGGGGGGAGAGGGGGGGAATAAATACAGACAGGCTCACTCACCAAAGTCTGACTGCAAATCCTTTTTCAGTCCACAAAGCATGTCTGCTGTTATCTATCAAATCATTCAACTAATTGCAACAGCCGCTCCTTTCTCTCTCCCTGCCCGCACTGGAATCACTTTCCAGCCAGCTCAGGTTCACTTTCAGGCTGCCTCCCACAACCGAGCAGTGCTGCAACGCACACGCTGCTCCTCGCTTCACAGCAGGAAAATAAAAAAGAAACTGTCCTGGGCACTCCAGTGTGCAAGGACTCAAAAATGTGGCAATCCTTTAGAAAGAAACACCTTTACATGGCTGTTTAACATGTGACTTGCCAGTCCTGTGTAGAAATAGGAAAATGAAGGGTATAGGATTTTTTAGCCAGTCCTAAAAATCCCGTGCTAGTTCTCTCAGCTCGACTGGCCATCAGGCATCGCAAAGCAAAAGTTAGAAGCGCAGTGATTAAACGGAACAGCTGGTTGAAGGGGAGGCAGCCACTGAACCCTGACTCCCCGGCAGATACAGCAAATGTCGAGCGTGCACTTCATTCCCAGCGGTATTCCACCTCGCGCCCCACCGGTTGAGAGCAGACATCATCCCATTGAGATGCGCTGGCCCTTTCCTGCCTGAACCCTGCTGTGGCTTTCATAAGGATTTCAGGCAGGGGGGTGGGAAAAAAAGAAAAAAATGAATAAATAAAAGGAAAAACGAGCAGCCGGTGCTGCGGCAGAGGTGCGGCTGCCCTCCGCGCTGTGCTCAGTGCCCGCTGCAGAAGTTGGCCAGCAGCGGAGCCTCGCACAAACCTCCAAGTTGCAGCAGCAGCGGGGCTGAGCGCAAGAAGAGGCTGCGACTGCAGTATTGCCTGACACACTTTCCTTTCCCCCACCCCCTCTTGGCAAGTGCTTGCAGAGCCTCCAGCACCTTTCAAGGCAATGTCAAGCTGCTGTCAAAGCATTACACTGCTTCCCAAAAACACACACACATTGCTCATGAGGGAATATTGAAGCTGCAGTCTTGTGTCCTGCGTACAGCATTTTCTGAAAACTCGGTTTAACCCTTTCTTAGGAAGGACAGAGGAACCAGCACCAGCAAAACGCATGCGAGTCCTGTGCTAGGATTCGGGTGAGCAATGGACTGCAGCAAGGAGAGGCTTTGGGGGCAATGCTGGTCACCAGCTGGGTCACAGGGAGTCCTGCCCTCCAGGACAGGACACTTCATGGCTTCCCCGAAACAGCTGGTCCCCCACCATGGGTGGAGATAGGGTACTGGACTAGAAAGAAATTGTTGCAATAAACCAGCCTCTGCTTCCTTTGCTATTAAAATGAAAAATAAAGTATGCTGACTTGTGTTGGAGATACAGAGCATGAGGGTGACGCTACCGTCCCAGTCCTGGGGTATGTGGCAGGGAAGGCAGCAAGGGTGTACGCAGAGCTCGCATCCCACCTGCAGCACCACGCAGGTCCCCATTTCAGTCAAGCTGTTGAGACACAAACCCTGTTTGTACCAACCAGCCCAAAGCTTACATCCAAAAGGCAGTTTTCTCCATAGTCGCTGTATTCGCTTGGGAACCGGTATCATCTATAACAGCAAGGTTATAGCGACAAATGGTGAAGAGAGAGCAAGACAAGCGTGGTCTGAGGCACAAAGGCACAAAAGCCTTCTACGGTTTTGTCTAAGGGCCCAGTCGTGTTTGAGACTCCTACTAGATCTGGCTGAAAGTGGTCAAGAGGTTACAAATTTAGAAGGATGCTCGTGGAGAGGCAGCAAGGTTAAGTCTTGTTTCCACAGGAGACAAATCAGGATAAATCAAAAGGGCCTGAACACATCTGGATGTGCCAGCTGCAGGCCTGAGGACCCTAACTCTGTGTGGCCCATGTGGAGAAGGAGAACTGGGTTTCAGCCTTATGTCAGAGTTCTTGCTTGGATTGAAATGCAGTAACATCTCTATTTTGGTTTGAACTCAGCTGTTTCCCATGCAGACAACTTATACAAAAGCAATAAAATTACTAAGTAAGAAAATCCTACTTACAAAAGAGATATTTTGGTCCATAATTTGTTTTTAAGAAGTTGTTCAGTCTGACAATAGACTTAATTAGTAATTGAGCCGAAATTCATAATTAGAAATCTTTTCACACAGCTATTAATGCTTTTGCTGCAGCGAAATCTCATCTTAAAAGAAAAAACATCTCCAGTTGCACGACAAATACAAGAAGCTGCTAATTTCAGAATAGCCCATTGCTTTGGAGATGTCCATCTCATGGCACCCAATGGGATGTTTTAAAGAAAAGCTGAAAGCAATCATTTATGTTTGTGCCACCATAAAACTCTTCCCAGAACATCTGCTGTATTGAGAAAGGGTACGAGAGGGCAGGTCTACTACACAGTTGAAGCTGCTTGGTTTTGTGGGCAAGAACTGGATGGAGCTTCCCTGTTCCTCTGCTGTTGGTGGAAAAAGAAGAGGCATTTTGGCATTTCAAACCCAGAATTGTGGCATTTGTTGGCAAGAGCCCAGTGCACCAGGAGCCTCAAGAGGATAGAGAAGTTTACTCTATGGCTTCTGGCCAAAACCCATAAACAAAACACTTTCTTCATGTTTCAGGTGGCACTATATTAAAACCAGTTGAAGTGAACAGCTTGAGTTTCTAAGGGGGAAGGAAAAGGGTACATGGCACACACCAACAAAATTAGGCAGCCCAAAAAGACATGTTATGACATCAAAATATATAGGTGTCATAAAAAAGCATGAGGCATCAACCTAAACTATGGCTTGAAAAACTCGAGGAAGAGTATATAGAACTTTGATTTTTCATTAACAGTCTGTACATCCTCCTGTACAGAGTGACATTAACTTTATGCTTGTGAGCTCAGAATTAGCAGCTATCCAAAAATGCTCTAGCAACATCAGCTACACACAAGCCTCACTCTGGCTAATAATGTCTGATTTTTACCCACACACTATGCCTATTGGAAAAAGAAGTTAATTTGGGGGGGGTTCGGGGCAGGGATGTTAAAAAGTCTTTCCACAGGAAAAAAGAAAAAAAAAAAAACTCAGTTCTGCTTTTTTGGCATATACTGATCTCCTATTACCATCGTAGGAGTAAAGAGGGTGTAGGGAATGCTTTCTTGGGCCCCCCCCATCAGTACAAAACGCTGAGCTGAAAGACAGCACGGGCTGAGGACAGTCCATGGCTAGAACAGCTTTTAGGTGGTCCCTACTGGAAACATTCATCCGCACAGGCTCTTGGCTCTCATCTACACAACTAAAGAGGCAATACCAGTCAATAGGCCACCAGTCTAAAGAAAAGGGTATCTACTTATCTCAGGAACAGGCTGACCTTTGAACAAAATTCATTTGTTGTAAGTAAGGAGTAGTTACCCTTACATGTACACGCATATACTAGAGCTTAGTTTACCATGTCTTGTACCCAACACATACTGTCCTGCTCTTGAACTTAATATATCTTTCCCTAGAGCTAACTTACAAATCCTCCCAGAACCTCAGTGGGAGTGAAGCTGCAAACCTTACATGGCCTAAATTGGTTGAGATGACATTTACAGAATACACTTTCATGCAAACAAGACAGGGAGGATGGCAGAGGGAAGATCACAGGCTATTCAGAACATCAATGATTTGGTCCACTGCTTGATAGGTATTTGTTCCTGCAATTTAAACCATTACTTATTTAACCACATCCAAAAGCATCCTTGTCAGAAGTCACAGGACTGTGGAACACTCCAGCAAGATCCTGAAATGGACCATTTAGCATTGAACATGCTCTGAGCCCGGGAGAACATGGAGAGGATCTTACATCACTCTGCATTAGGAAGTCTCTGAAGACTCTCTGAAGACAGCTGAATGAACGTAATGAACAGTCAGCCACAGGAAAATGATGAGGAAAGACACCCAACCACACACACTTACAGTGCACAGAGAAACACCAAAGTTCTAACCACACATAAAAATCATATTAATAGCAACAGAAATTGCTTTGGGTTAGGGAAGATACAGAAGAGACTGATGCAGATGCTTTCTATTTCTTTTAAATTCAGATCTTAAATTATGATTTTACATTGCCATCTCCTTCTCCCCATCCTACTTCTTCCATTCAAAAATACACACCTGCACATCAGGGGTCTGCATGGGGCTGGGGACCCCTGTTCCTGCTCATCCACCCTATCAAGGCTTGCTTCTGGCACAGCAGACCCAATGCTTCCAGATGTCTTACTGGGAAAGCCAGTTTTTACTGCAAACCCCAACCCATCTCTGCAAAAAATCAAGAGATTTGGAGAGCCTACACCCTCCCTTGATTGATTTTCAGTTGCAACGGACAGGGAGGAGGAGAGGGACAAAGGAAAGACCCATCACTCTCTTGGTGGAAGAGACTTCACAGCTGATTACCCAGCTATCCACTGGCTGCACATTTGCTCCATTTCATCTGTTCCAATTTTACAGAGTTGTGCTTATTTAGAAACCCCAGACAACTGCATGCCAGCCTAAGGCCTGCAGTGGAGCTCATCTTTGGTCTAAGCAGATGCCCTGTTTTTTCACACAGACACCCAAAATGCAACACACTATTTTATTTATATATTTTTATGGAAAAAGAAGAAAGGACTTTAAAAAAAAAAAATCTTGAAAGAAAACAGTATTTAAACAGTTTAATAATGGAGCCAGAGGAAGAAGCCCTTGATTATTCTTTCCTTTAAGTGTAAATTCCACCAGCCAGTTCTAAACATTAATTTATTACAGGTAATGAACACTGAGAGATAAATTGACCCATCCAGTAGGCAATTAGAGCCCTTGCTGCATGCACACACGCAGAGCACCAAGAGAGAGAGTGCTGCTAGAGTACTTCCAAGACCAACATCCATTCCCTCCACCACCAGAGCACAATAAAACAGTTGCTATACGTTTTTCTGCTTAACCATTTCAGAAGGAGACATCCACATCTGTCATTGCCTGGCAGCACTGCGAGGGAGCAGTTGGGGAAGATGCCAGTGGGGAAGGCAGGATGCTTCCCGAAGCTGTGATTAACAGGAAGAAGGAAGCGCCGCAGTGACCCCTTCTCCGCATGACACCGGCGCATCGGCATTCCCCAAATACACATCTCACCTGTATGCCAGCATCCCTAACTGGGCTGAAATGCACACCAAAGTAATGGGCTTTTAGTTCAGTAAAGAAACAAAGCTCAAAACGGTAGGTAACTGGAAGTTCCGGGTTTTAAAAACCGAAACTTTTGGCCTGTTCCCAATGACCAAAGTCCCCTCGTCAACCTCAGCAGATCTCCCTCCCTCTTAACAGCAGGGGACATTTTCTTCCCTATTCCATGGAGATGCAAGCCCAGGCACTTGAATTTTCACTTGCTAAATTTACAAATAAGTGAGTCTGTGTCTGGAACAGCACTGGTCCTGTCTCTCCAAATCAGTCTAGTATTCTCAGTCAGACCCCTGGCAAGAAGTTATAACCTGCAGCGGCTCAGCCCTTTCCTTTTGCAAGCAACTAAAAGCCAAGTGAGTTACCTAGATGATTTTTAGCTAAAATAGAGGAGAGAAAACATTTTGTCCCAACTTCATATTGAAAGAGGTCACCATACGCCACCAAAATGGTGTTTAACCCCCTTGAAAAACTTCACTGGCTAGTCTCAGCCAGATGACAGAGCACAGTGGTCCTCTGAACTTTAAGGGTCTGTGTGTTCACCTTGCAAATACATATTTACTGGTGCTTTACATTTGGTTTCTCCGTGTGTGTTCCCAGCAAAAACTCTTTTGTGGAACAAGAGGAATAAATGTGTGAGAACATGCCCCTGAGTAAAACTCAAGGGTCAAGTCACTGGGCTAACAAATGAGATGGGATGTACCAACATCAGTACTAACAACAGCAAATTAAAGGGACTGGACTACATGAGAGGGACTGTCACATAAGAGAAATAGCTATACAGATGTGGGATTCTAACCCAAAACCCAAATAAGAAGAGTATGCTGCCATTTTGAGTAGTCTCAGGGGTCTCAACAATTTTAGGTACAACATCATTTCAGATCCACAAAAACATTCATCACCATGGTCCTGATGGTGACTTCATGCACACCTCTCATCCTTTTCTCCTGGCCTCCCTTCCCCCATGGTCTGTCTTGCTACTGGGGCTTTTCTGGGTGAACTATAGGGTCAGGTCTGTGCTTTCTGCAACCATCTGCTAGAGAACATCATACCACTGCGTAAAACAGGCACTTCAAACAGGAGTCAAGAGCCATAAATAACAGGCACCATCACCAGAATCATGCCTGCAAGCTGTGCCCCCACCAAGGCACACACTGCTTCAAAGCATTTTCCAACATTTCTGGGTTTAACCTCAATTGTTAACCTGCCTCCTCCAGACAGCTCCTCCTTACTGCACCCTTTCAGCTAATAGTGATCTGAAGTTGTGGAAACGGGTCCAAAACCCTGGTAAAAGGACTTGTGATGTTTAGTCTGCATGGGAGGAAAAGTGCTCTGAACTCTGGGGGGCAATTGCATTTATGCCTCCTTCAGTCATACTTCAGGTTACACAATGAGCAGCCCCAGCTCCATTGCCCTAGCTGAGGCCATAGAGAGTTGGTCCTCAGGGCAGCATGGAGCATATCTTTCTCCCTTAATACTGTATATATGCTATGCTATTCTTTTCTTAGTCACTGAACATTAGGAGAAACCCCACAATTTACCGCAAGCTCTGGATCTGGGTAATCAGAGTAGGACACTACAGGGTTGGGGACTCCAGTGCTGATAAAAGATAAGAGTGGAAGATAAATAAGCTGCAAAGTACAAGATCCTTTATTCCCCAGCCAGCCCTAATGATACAAAAGAGCTCGTTCAGGGACCTTGTTAGCAGAGGTCATCACAACAAAAGTGAATCTCAGCTTTCCAATGTTTTTTTAAGCCAAATGGAGATGAACTTGACAAGACACAGCAATAAGCAATGCAGCAGGAGGTTAATGATCTATCGGCAGCCACCAGCCATACCAGGGCAAGGTAGATGTTTATGACCTGGTCCAAAAGGAGCAGAGTTCTGGAAGCTGCATACACAGCATCTGAAAGTAGGTCCATCACTTTCAGCAAGACAGAGCATATTTCTCCCATTTATCTCTACCTCTATGGCTGTGTTGTACAGAAGAAGCACTTTTTCTGGGCAAAACACGCACCCCCATTTGGGGATGCTCCTAATTGGCTTTACTTTTTTTTTTCCCCCTCAAATCTTTCATAGTAACGTATCTAGCAGATATCAAACAGCCTTGGGACACAAGTAAAATCCTCTTGAGCAAGCACTGAACCAGCTCAGCAAAGAACTACATGTGAATGGAGGAACCATGCAGAAATGGAGACCAAGAGCAGCACCATGCAACTGGAGGAAACCAAAATGCCTAATAGCTCCCACCTTCTCACTTTTAGTGGTCAATACGCCAGAATGATAGCAAGCTGTTTACAGCTAAAAATCTGGAGGGAAAATAAGCATCCAAGTTCTTCAGTGGCAGGACTGATTCCCAGTTTTAAGGTCATTAAACCACTCCAATTTACAGTGACTACGTGGCAGCTGCACTTGGCACCTCAATATCAGCACCAGCGCTGCCCTGGCATGATCTCTCCTCTTCAGCAGAAATGCTGTTTCTTCTTTGTATTTTATTAATATCACCAAGGATGAAAATAGTGATGGGTCTGTATTAGCAGCCAACCAGTGTCCACCCTCCTTCCCCACTATGGGTAGGAAGTTTAGATGAAAAAAGCTCCATCACATAGACCACGTTAATCAAAAACACAAGACAGGAAATATATGCTGCTGTAGACCTTTGGAGATAGACAGAAAATAGGGAACTGGCACTTCTGTTGTCCAAAAACAGGACAGCAGTGCCACAGCTCAATGAGCCCAAGTGACAGCAGGGACCTGCGCTGTGGGAGCAGAGGTGTGAATGTGTTGATGGAGCTGCAAAGCATGTCAGCATCCCTGAACCCCTTACTACGTTATATGCCACAAGAGCTCAGGTCTTTGCAATAGTAGGGACTGAAGACTTCTTCCTCTTGCTCCAAAAGGACTCAGCCCTTGCACCCTAACAAAGGGTCCTTCCAGTAGCAGGGATGTGGGCCGTGCCACATCTCACCCCAAAGGAGAGAGAGGGGCAATGCTACGGCTTAGTGCAGCCTGAAGGACAGGTCTTAACAATTAGTCAGCACCCAACTCCACTCCTCTCTGTAGGAAGAAAAACCTCTGCATCTTCCCCTTAAAAGATTTATCTTGGCACTGGTCTTCTCAGAGGCAATGCTGCCAACACAGATGGAAAAATAAGCAAGTGGGTCATCAGTCTTAGCAGTTGTCACACAGTTTCTTTTCAATGAGTAGCAGTGTAACAATGCATTAACAATAAATGAAATGCCATGTTAACACTAATTTGCATAGTACTGAGCCACAGTGCTTTGCTTCCTCTATTCTCCTTCCAAACTCTCCTGA
The DNA here is from genome assembly GCA_013401275.1 of Pandion haliaetus. Classification (NCBI taxonomy): domain Eukaryota; kingdom Metazoa; phylum Chordata; class Aves; order Accipitriformes; family Pandionidae; genus Pandion; species Pandion haliaetus. The sequence goes on along the minus strand of VYZV01000541.1, from coordinate 215,217 downwards.
CCTGCATATGAATCAAAATGAAATTTAATTGCTGGGGCATTCAGCAGAATCACTGAATTCCTGCTTAATGAGGCTTCATTTGTACTCTGTTGCATCAGACACCTTCTCTCCAAGGTGCTGTATTAACTAGTTCAGATGTAAAATATTTTCCAAGGCATATTTTCATATGGATTTCAACAAAGAAATAGCAGGAAAAGTGCTGACTGCAGAAAGATGTTAGTATCAGTAGCTTCATAAGGCCAGCGAGATCCCAAGAGCACCAAGCCATATTCCTTAAACAAAAAAAGCTTTAATGGCTTTTATATCTGCTCTTACGCACTACCATGCAGTATCTACACTGTGCAACTCTTCTAGAAGAGACAAGGCAAAGCTAGGTGGGACCTGGCCAAGGTCTACATGGGAGACAGCCAAGAACTAGGAGTGATATCAATAATTTTGGTGGCTCAGAAAAAGCACAGCCCTCATTGCACCCAGGATTCAGAGCTCTGGATGGTTTTGCATTCAGGTAAGTCACTGAGTTTACCTCATTCAGAAGTCATTGGCCATGGCCAGAGGGCTAATTTCCATGTCAGGTATCTCAACCTACATAGCCAAGCAGTTCCCTGAAAAACCAGCCTTTCTTCTCCTTTTTTGCTTAGATGTAGCACAGCCACTAACAGCAGCACAGGCATGGCTGTGTTTCAGAGCCACACATACGGACCAAAGCCACAACTCCCCAACTCCCCTGAAACACAGCTGATCACATTAACTTGTAGTAGTATGGGATGCAAGGATGCACGGGCAGTGCAGACAGGGATACACAGCTGAGGGTGTACACTGCAGTGCTCAGTACTAGATGAGGCCACAAGCTGGCTATTGGCTCCAGCCCAAGCCTCTCACCCCCACTGGGTCTGCAGCACTGACTACACTGAGCGACACCCGTGCTGCACTTGTGCAGTAGCTGCAGAAAACACGGGGGGAGCAGATCACAGTAAGCAAACAGAGATGAAAAAGGCACTGCCACACCACAGCAGTTGGCATGCAGCTTTCCAATATGGGGTTAAACCAGGTCAGACTCCCTTGCTGCCACAGGAAGGCTCCTGGCTCTACCCAGATGCCCCAAGGAGTGATGTGGCTTTCAGAAGTGCTCAAACACACAGATGCCTTTGGACACAGTCGATCAGCCCCAAGTTTTGGGGCAAGGCATTTCCATCTGTTGGTTTGGCTGCAGCTCCAGCTTGAGAGGTTTTACCTCCCAAGCTGGGACAAAGCAAAGCCACACACAGCTCCAAGTAACCCCCAAGTGCTGGGACCAGTGATATATAAAGAAGTATTTTGGCTTTAGAGCGTGTGGACCTCCCCGAGGGACTGCAAATGGCTTGTTATTGCAGGCTTGCAAGATGGGATCAGCCTCCTCCCGTGTGGGGTCCCTGGAAACAGTTACAGCACGCTCATAGCAGTATGTAAAGGTTTATCCTTTTACTTGTGAAACCTATAAAAGTACTGCTTATGGCTCATCCCCAGCATGGGTCCAAATGACAACAGTGGATTCATGCTAGTTGCAACAGGCCAGAAGACAGACCATGACGTCAGTTTGCCATTTGCATTATAAGGGGAAAGACTGGGGAACAGGGTATGGCGCAAAGCAGTCCTAATTATCCCAGGGTAACTAATTATAAAGGATGTAAATTGACACAAATAAAACCACATGGTCAATAATAGTATTTTTTAAAAGCCGGAAATTTTAGCCCATTATCTTTCCAGCTGAAAAGCTTTAATTGAAAATGGCTAATCTTCCAGTGGGTTCAGGAAGGGTTTACAAGCTAATTGCTCTCTTTTCTTTAGGATTAACACTGTGTTTTGTGAATAGGGGTGGAGGGCAGCAGATGTGCAGCCTTTACTCTCTTTAATCCAAATGCCCCTGCTGCCACAGATGCTCCCAACGCTGTGCAGTGGCATAATGGAATTGCTTTCTTGCACATAAAGTGGTTGTTCGGAAATGAAATACAGCTATCTATTAAGAAGGGAACAATATATTTCCTCCACCACACATCCCCATCATGAAAGACACAGCATTGGCCTGTAAAAATCCCTGATGGAAGTAAATCTTACGGGAGAGAGAGCAGCTAACAGATGAATTTACCATTCTCCTTTCGTAACTGGTAGCTGGTATCATTTGGACGTGGGCAGAAAAGTCATTATGCCGCAGAAGTCAGAGCGTGACCCCACAAACTTCAGGGTGGCCAGGGCTTGGCTGCTAAGCTCTAGGCTGGGAGAAGACTTAAAGAGGCTAGTGGGGAGAACAACTGCCTTCCATTTAAGCAGGGAGAAAGTGCTTTTGTTTTGCTAACCACAACGGCAACTGCAACCTATCGCTCTCACAGGCTGCAAGTAAAGTTAGTTGGTAATACTGACTACCTGGAGTAGACAGCATTTGCATTCCATGAGAAAAAGGGGTTGGCCTGATCATGTGATATCTCTGGGAGAGATGCACTTAAGGAGGGAGAGAAGGATCCCTAATAGCAAAGGGAGAGTGACCCCTAATTCTCAGAAAGGGGGGAGGGGTTGGAAAAGCATGTTCAGACACATCTGAAAATGAACAAAATCAGATCGTGACCATTCAGCTCTTGCTGCTACAGGGCAAGGAGGACTGAGTCCTCCTCCACATGAAATCTGCACCCCCACTGCTCAGAAAACCAGGCATCTAGCACCTCCTTGCAAGTTCCTGACTACCAGTCCAAAAGGGATAACACACTCGTTAGCAAAGCATTTTTTCATATTGCCATTATCAGATCAGGGAAGGCCACACCATTAGGAGTAACAGTGTGCCAACCCACCCTACCCAGACTGTAGGCTCAGAAAAGCAACAGAGCACCTGGGCACAAAAGGTGTGCGGAGAAGGATGAAGCGATTAGTGTTTGAATCAATAGGAAAGTAAAGCTAATGTTTTATGTCATAAAGGCTCAGCAGTGCTGTTCAGAACAAGAGCAGCACCTTTCAGGAGGGCGCTAGGGAAGGCATCCATCCCCACCTGTATGAACTGTCTAACAGGAGAGCATCACCTGGGCTTCCTCTACGATGGCCAAGGAGAGAGACATCTTTTCCTAGAGAACAGTTCATCTCAGGTCCCTTGGATTAAGTTCCTGACTTTAGCAATCTGTAAACTAGGGAGAAGATTCATCCCGTTTGACAGAACAGCAAATACAGCTCATTAACTGCTTCCCCTATTCCTCCTCCTCCCCCTATACCCTAGAATTTCCAGATGAATCACTATCAAACAGAACATACTAAAACCCAGCAAGAAAGCAGTGCAAACACCACCCATACAAGAGTGTCTCAGTCAAACCCATGGCAGCCGGAGACACAAGAGCCCAGGGAATGGGTACCAGACACAGAAACATCAAAAACTCAACTAGTTTTTAAAAACCGAATTTGTGTAAAGTTCAGCTGAATATTGCCTTTTCAAACCCTTGCCAGGAATAGTCACTAAGCCACTATCCTAAATCAAGCCCTTCACTAGCTAGAGAAATGGAATATTTAGTGTTCAAATGAAGGCAAATTGTTGCCAGTCAAAGCATCATATTGCATTCAGCAGTGATCTCTATCATACAGGGTATTTCCTTAACTAAGGGAGAAAACCTTCAGAGCAAGCAGATGATAGACATGCATATCACAGGCATACAACAGTATTAAAACCTAGATGGATGCTGAGATATTAATGGCACAGGTTATGAGGGGATATTTTCACAACTCTATTAACCCAGTGACCCAGTTTATGAGAAAGACACCTTCTCGTTTGTACCTTTTGATTACACATGAGAAGAGGCAGCAAGTGCGCACTCTGCTACCTCAGCAGCCATTTGCATGCTGAAACACAGTAGTTACATGTGCAATAAGGCAATAAAAGTTAGAGATCTATTCATTTTTGCCATAAAGTTTAGAGCAATATTTAGAGCAGAGCTCTTGCCTCAATATCTTATTTCCCTGTGCTTTCCTGGACATTGTTTCTGCTACTCAAAGGCACAGGAACTGCTGCAGAAGTTCACTCTCCAGAGCTACGCCTCCTACTCCATGAGTGTATTTCTGTGCAAGGGTCATTGGGAACAACACTGAAAGGCTCACGGCTGCAAACCTTATTACTCCTCAAAGATGAACACACAGAATCCAGGCCAGAATCAACACTGGAAGAATTATTGCCAGGAAAACCAAGTTTTGAAGCTGTATGCTTGGCAAAAACAGGCTTTGACTACCCCCTTTTTTCAAAGGAAAAAAAAAAGAAACACAGAGAGAAAATTATTTTCTGAAAGCTGTAAAAAGAGCTATGAAAACCTACTTTTGCTATCTCCCACTTTCATATTAGCTGACATCCCTGACACACGGTAATAACCAGACCTACTGCAGACAGGAACTAGCATTACAGGTTTCAAAGAGCTCCCTAGAAAAAGTTTTTCATAACAGAAATATTCTCTCCAATTACTTACAGAATGGTAATTTAAGAATATTTATTCTCTAAAATATATTGTACTATAAAACCCTTTCACTCAACTATTAATTTGTTGCTAAGAAGCAGCACAAGCCTTAATAGGATGTGGAGGTTTGAGTGAAAATTATGTGGTTCCTCTCTATGTAGCTGAGAATTGATGCATGTATGTTGGGTGGGAGGGAGACAACAAGAAAATAGGTCTTGATCAAAACCATTGGGCAGAGCAATGAAGCTTACAGGTGTTCTGAACCAACAAACAATGCCTGAGGGATGGATCACAAAGGGGGCATTAAAGCTTCCTTGCAAGTTTCAGGTGTACCCCTGCAGCAACTGCATGCTCCTGGAGATCATCACATGCTAGGCAGATGGAGGCCCAGGCATAACTGACTAACAATTACCTACATTTTCTGTGATTTTCCAAGCTAATTAAGAACTGGATTCCTTTAGAAATAGCATTTGCCTCAAGCCCATTGGGGTGGGTTTTTAGGCAGTAGTTGCACCATTGCAGAGGATGTTGGTGATCTGAATTGCAGCCATGTTAAATAGGCTATTAAATATACAAAGCATCATGTGGCCTTAGTTATCCCCAGAATGACTCATTCCTGGTGTAAAGTGATTTAGCCAGAGAAGAAGAGTGCTGGAGGAGGAGGGTGCAAATGCTCTTCACAAGTCATTCCTGTAGCTGCCACACCAGTCCTCTCCCAAAGCCGCACTCTCCCATCTTCTCTGGTGAAAGCCTCCATCCAGCCTCCTCTGGAAGTACTGCCATGAACAAATCCCGTGGACAAACACAGAAATACTCGTCTTACTTGTGAAGTGTCTGAGAACATAAGCGTTTACTGGGACCACACAGGCTGAAGGGCTGGGAAGGTGGGTGCCCATGGCCATGCCTGCTCCCTGCTGTGAGAAGGGCAGTGGGCACATCCACGCCAGCAGCCCCCGCATCTGCTCATCCTGCCCCTGTCTGGGCTTCGCCTTTCTGCAGAGGGCAATCCAAGTGCACCAGCCTCCCTCGCTCTAAGAAGGTGGTATTTGGCAGGATTTGATGGTTGAGCATAATTCCAGATGAAACAGGCCAGACTGAAGGATTTCTGCATAATTAGGAGTATAATACTGTATTTAAGAACCTCCTAAATATCCACAGTTAACAGAGGGCACCGTGCTTGGCAGAAGCCCATCTCTCATCACAAGGGACTAAAGCTGGCACTAAGTGGATGCAGATCTTAATTTTCTTTAATACCTCAGCAGCCCAAAAGCAGTGGCAGACAAAAGTCCTTCCCAGAACGGCCCAAGTCCACAGCAGATCTCCTCGACCAGCTGCCCAGGCTCAGAGGCATCCGATGTTCCCAGAGCAGCAAAGTGGCTGTGCAGGTACCCAGGCTTTGGGGAGGTTTCTATTGCAACAGGATGCAAAGAGAATTTAGGTGTTTACATGGCGCAGCTGATTTACGCCAGCGTGGCTAATGTTTAAGTCATTGAGGCTGAAGGAAAAGCTTGAAAAAATAAGGTGCAATTCCCTATTGGAGGAGTTTTGCTGTCCTTCACTTCATCCCCGCAACAGTTTTTGCATCTCAGATTTTGGGTTGATAGGTTACTGTCCTGTTATCTCTGCTGGGGGGCTGGGGGTGGGGAGCGAGGATGCTTTCTTTACACTCCAGCTGTTAAAAATCCATACAATCCCAATTTTCCAAGCTTTCAGAAAGACCTAGTCCAGACAGTACTGTAAGATACACTCTTCTCCAAGCAGTAGGTGAAAGTACAGTGGTTGCAGGGAAGTATCACTTCTTAATGGAGAACAACAGGACAACTATACCTACACATTTTCTAAATATACATCCAGATTTTCTGCAAGGCTGTGAGGTAGCAGCACGCAGCACCATCATCAGCTCTTCCTCCATAGGGCACTGTGGTGCCAGGGGAGCTGCAGGGGTGGCAGACTTGTCCACTGAGACCAGCACCATCCCAAGCAGCAGCAGTAAGCCAAGGAGTCACAGATTTAAGGCTGGTGGGGACCTTCCCAAGCATTTTCTTGGCAGCCAGCAGACACCTCCCTGCGATAAGCTCATCCTTGCACCACTGCAAGGAGGATCCAATTTCCTTCTCTGGCAGAAACCCAGGACAGAGGTGCTAAAACTGTCTCCTCAAGAGGTCAATCTCAATGCTCAGATTAAAGGCAAAACCTTCCTGTCATCCCAGTCCTATGGTACAGCAGCCACTCCTCCACATGCTATCGCTCCCTCTGCCCCCGGCTAGGCAGCCTCTGCTTTTTCAGGAGGGATGAGTCCATGCAAGTGTGCGCTGCCAACACACAACATACCTGCACTACGGAGGCACCGTCTGGGGTAAAATTTGAGGCTCTGCTTTCATTGCTGTTTGCAGCCCTGCATGCTCCCACCCTACCACATTGCCTATAGCACCGCCTGTCCCTGAGCCCTGGGGTGACAGAGCAGATTTATGGGCTAAGAAATAAGATGCAGACCTGTATCACGGGATGGAGGAAAGAGCAGCTGCGAAGTTCACCCTGCCATTGGGACAGCTATGACTTTTCCTAAGACAACATTGCTGCCCATTTGCTGTCACAGCTTCCCTCCCTACCTCGTTGCCTTCCTACAAAAAGGGGCTTCCTTAAGGGCTAAACTTTGACTTTTGCAAATGAGAAGCTTCACATTCTGCTGTTTTGAAGTAGCAAAAGTTTCAAGGCAAGTGAGAGGCGACCGATCAGGGCTTTCTCTCACCTACCTTGCAGATGAAAAGCTCCTAAGGGACAGTGCCACAAAGCCTTCCTCCCCCAGCAAGTGCCACCTCATACCCCCTCCCTGGAAACACTTGCTGGAAGGCAGTTGAAACTTTAAAACAAAAAAAACAAAAAAAAATGGTGAAAAGTACGGGCAAGTAACGGGAAGCATGGGGATTGAGGAGACAGCAGATTAATAGCCTGGCATTAATGGCAGTTTAATAATAGAGCTGTCACAATAGAAGAGATTTACTAATTGCAGAGTCATTTGCTATGGTTTCCCATCAAGCTGCCATTTAAATCACTGTGCAGTTTTTAAGATGGCTTTCAAAACGGGGGAGGGGGGAGAAGAGACAACACCCACAGTACTTATGCAGCTAAATTTAGGAAAGCATTGTGTTTTCTTACAGATGAACAAGTCGATGAGGACAGCAAGGAAGGAGCCAGCATTACTGCAAGCCCAAAGGAGCTGGGGGCAAGTACATATTTGTGTCTGAGCCTCCCCATGCAATGATCAGTTATTACATCTGGGGACAAGGCTCTGACCTCAAACTAAGCTCTGGTGAGTTTTGCATAGCTTTAACCAGTGACCTACTAACACCTCCAACATCTCCCCAGGAACCGAGCTACAGCTCCGATGAGTCTTTTTGCAGAATTAGTCAGCATGAGTTTTAGGGGCAAAAGGTCATGTTACACCACAGATATGAGAGTCATGATCTCTTGGGGCTGTTAGCAGGGAGGATCAAGTGGGTCCTTCTTCTACTGACTTCAAAGTGAGCTATAAGCCCCTAATTCACATGTTCTCATCACACAAAGCTTGCATTATGCAGTGCCTCAACGAGAGGCATGCACAGCTATTTTTGTTGGGCAAGCCTGGTGACAGCAGGCTGCAGTGAAGGAGTGCCCTGCATGCCACCTCCATGACTCAGCTGCTCTCCATCTGGTCCCTGAGGCCACCAGTGCCAGCCCAGGAGTAATTCACAGAGCTGCAAGTGCTTGGGTCCTCCCGGACTCATGGCACCAGGATTGTAAGAGAACTGAACAGGTTGAGAAATTTTTCCAGCAAAACCCTCCAGGGAGAGTCATTATCTGGTGGAAGTATCTCATTCCAGTTAAACCTGATGTTCCTCAGCCTTTACCAGAAAGCTTTCCAGCACAGCCTGGAGGGAATTAAAGCCAACCCAGGTGCAAGCAAGAGACCTGGTGAATAAGGGAACCACAGGATAGAGAAGACTGCTCTCAATAAGGAAGTTAAGCCTATACTAGAAGAGCACCCTCACCCTCGTGGGAAAGAAAAGTGGCTCTCAGCACTAGCAGGAGCAGTTCTGCATCCAGCAGTCCTTCACCCCTCCAGCGTCACTCCCTAGGTCTTATTTCCTTCCAGAATAAGAGGGGGACAGCTATCCTTTGCACCCTAGTTCTTGCATCTATGGAGGCACCATGAACCACCACCAAGGCACCACGAGAGCCGCAGACCACCACCAGAGGTAGCCGCAGGCCAGGCTCCACTTGGTGCCGCAGGAGAGGCAGGGAGAGATGCTTTTTGGGTGTCCGCAGCAGCAATGCCATCTCATCCTAGCTAGCAGCCCAAGGGGAGGCCATGCCTTCTGCGTCATACGCACTCTCATAGCCCAGCTGAGACGCTGGCAAAACGGCTGGTTTATTCCTCTTTTTCTTTAGGGAAACAGGGCTGTCTCGGAAGTTCAGTCAGGGCTTTGCCTTTGCAGATCATCAACAATTAGCAGCCTACATGAGTGCACAGTTGGGGCTTTCGAGGCATTTCAATTCTGCTGTCATTTAACAACCACCAGTGACTCAGAGGCTGCTTTCCTCCCACACGCTGTGGCCCAGCACTCCAGATCTTTTACACCCCTTTGAATCCACTGGTACAGAAGATAAAAAGCTATGAAACAAGACTGCTTTAGCATTGCATCTGCTGCTAATCTGACACACCAAGAGCACAATTTGATCAGGTATTACATTTAGGCCTCTTCCCAAGACTGCTGTTCAAATGCATTTGCAAAAAGGATGCTGTATTAAGGCAATATAGGCCTCTTCCTATATCATCTTTGAGGACAGGACAAGACAGCACCAGCTTCCATCCAGCCCCAGCTTCCATCCAGCCCCAGCATCCTACTCTTGCTACAGCTGTTTCTAAGTGGTTTTGGTCTACCAGGAACACATTTAGACATAGATGAGAAGTGTTACATGGCATTTTCTTCTCAGAGGCACAATCAATCCCCATTTTACACTTAGTAGAGATAAGATGGCTGAAGCATAATTGATTTTATTTTATGGGATGCTCTACCATAAGCATCCTTAAACAGAATTCAGCTATAATGAACATACAGTACAAGATGAGTCTTAACTGAGGCAAATATCATTGCCTAGGGACAAGTTCAGATCTAAGCAACTTCAGATGCATTACTCGACATCTTAGGCAAGGCTCTTCAGTCCTGTTAAGCCAAGCCAAGTGTGCCAACACATACGTTCCTGTCCTGGTTTCGACTGAGATAAAGTTCATTTTCTTTCTAGTAGCTGGTATAGTGTTATGTTTTGGATTTAGTATGAGAAGAATGTTGATAACACACTGATGTTTTCAGTTCTTGTTGAGTAGTGTTTAGTCTAAAGTCAAGGATTTTTCAGCTTCTCATGCCCAGCCAGCAAGAAGGCTGGAGGGGCACAAGAAGTTGGGAGGGGACACATCCAGGGTAGCTGATCCAAACGGGCCGAAGGGATATTCCATACCATGTAACATCATGCCCAGTATATAAACTGGGGGGAGTTGGCCTGAGGGAATCGCTGCTCAGGAACTAACTGGGCATCGGTCAGCAAGTGATGAGCAATTGCATTGTGCATCACTTGTATATTCCAATTCTTTTATTATTATCACTGTAATTTTGTTATTGTCATTATTATCATTATTAGTTTCTTCCTTTCTGTCTTATTAAATTGTTCTTATCTCAACCCACAAGTCTTAATTTTTTTTCCCCAATTCTCTTCCCCATTCCACTGGGTGGGGGGGGGAAGTGAGTGAGTGGCTGTGTGGTGCTTAGTTGATGGCTGGGGTTAAACCACGACAGTTCCCTATCCATTCCCATCGAGACAAGGGCCATGTTTACCACCAGCTCCCTTACTAATTGAATACTTGCCACTGCACCTACCTCACTTTGGGAAATCCTTTTCCTTCTGTGTCTTCCCATCACCACATCTGTGGTACCTTGAGAAATCTGTCTTCAGGCTTTACAAGGAAAGTTGGATAGATGGGAGAAGTTAGCACCACTTCTTCTTGCTTCTCCACAGTGTCCTGAAGAGCTACCCCAGTGTCCTGAAGAGCTACCCCAGTGCCCAGGGTTTGGGATCCTTCATGCTGCTCCGGCTTGGAGTCCACAGCTGGCAGCCCCACCACCAGTCCCTCCTACATCGCCATCAGTACCCATCAGCTCTAGAGGAGAGCATTTGCTTGTTTTTACAAGTGCACCCCATCACCCTTGGCCCCAACTGGTGCTGCTGGGGGCTGGATCTGCTCCAGGAGCTATTGAGACATGCTGTTTGCATGCATGCACTAGCACAGCCTACCCCAAGCACCACTTTCGTGTGCGACCAGACACCACCTCTTTATGGATTACAAAACCAAAGAGTTAGTCACTCAGTCAGCAAACCAGAGAGCAAACACACCTAACCAGTGAAATAAGCTTTTTTTCCTGTGAAAATGCTGGGCTGGAAGAGTATTAAAGCAGTGTTTGAATTAAGTAAGTGGGGGTATGGGTGTAAATTCAGGAAGTCCCATTTCAAAGCAATTCCCAAAACTGATACGGTAAAAATTAGGTGAAAAGTATGAAGACTGAGAAGAAAGATGTAGAAAACGACTGAGTGCAAACACACACAAAACCTGGGAGGTTCTTGCAGTTTGCTTTTGCTTTATTGGTTGTTTTTGGCCCACATTCCCTCCCCAACCACTTTGCCAAGACTGCACGTCAGTGTTACTATCCTCATGCATGGAGTAGGGGAACAAGGGAAGTGAAGAGAGGAGTCTGCTGGAGAGCGGAGCCTGTGACACTCTGACAACACTCTACCGACTTTAGCCATCACATACTAACTCAAGCTGTGTCTGATCGGAAACTGAGTAATTAGAGCAGCCTGGAAGGTTAATGGTATGTGCCACCTACTATCACCTTGTTAGAGGAGAATCCATAATACGGACACCAGTATTGCACCTGATTAGCGCAGACTCACACTAGAGATGCTCAATAAATTGACAGACGGCAGAGCTAACTATAAACCGTAGCAAAGCTGCATAGGAGAGCTACTCTTCAATCCTATGCACAGGAGGGGGAGGGCCATGGGAGATGCCATCATGCCTTGGATGGTAGCATGGCTCTGGCTTCAGTTTTAAAACTCCAATTTTTCTTTCCAGGAAATTTAATTGGAGGAGGGGGCCAAAGATGCCACCCTATTCCCGCACCCCAGGAGAAATCCCACAGAATGTAGAGTTGTCCATTTACTACTGGACTTGATGGCATCAATGAGACCCAGAAAGCTCTAGTGAAGGTTACACATGGTCTTACCTAAAAATCAAACGATCACACTTGCATTGATTTCCACATTTCAGACCATTCAGAAGAGTTGTGCAATGGATTTCTATTTTGATGCAAACCAGCCTCAACAACACACATTAAAGATTTCCTCTTGTAACTCTTTCTCCAGAACATCAAGCACAACATAAAGCAAACACCCTCCTCCAACCCAGCAAGCACCTCTTTGGTGAGTACAGTACAGTTCAGTTACATCTCAGAAGGATAACACTACTTCCAGATAGTTCANGCGAAGGAAAACCTCCAACCCCCGCTAAGCCTGACAAGTTGTCACTGGTTGTTTCCCAGTAAGCTAGTCTGCTTCCTAAGGCTGCAACTGAGAAACCTGTGTTTCCTTGGCATAGAGACTGAAACAGCCAAGAGGAAAAGCTTTTGACAACAAGGAAATTATCTTTGGATTGTAACTTGCAGCTGGGAGGATAGCTAAGTACAGCAATCCAGCCCTGCCAGTTGTTTCTCTGCCATGTAGCTGCAAATATCCTCCAAGTTTAAAGAAAAAAAAGCTCTTGAGGAAGAGAAGCTCCCAAGCTAGAGAGGGGCACAGGCAGTGTGACTCAGTCACTAAGCTCCCAGGGACAAGATGTTTCTGCTGTATATCAGTCATCTTTTAAAACTTTGATCTAATTGGACTCACAGTGTGGGAAACAGGGACAATCTTCCACCGCGGTGCTGCACAGCCCCGGGACCACAGGCCAGCCATACCTTTCCCTGTGACAGGTTTCCGTGAGCAAAGTGAAAACCAGTAGAAGTGAGCAGCGCTATTTCATTTGTCCTGAGGACAGTCTACAGATTCATAATATTGAGGTTGATACCAGAAGACAGCTTGTACAGTGTATCTTACCTTCACAGATCCCTCCTGGGAAGCACTTGGGAGCCCAGCAGTCTGGGATGCCACTCCATGGGACAGATGTCCATACACATGGGCTGAGAGAGCTGGCAGTGCAGGCGGGGAGAGATGACCTGTGGGTTTTCTTCACCCAGGCAACATTGTCCATGCTTGGAGACGTGACAGCCTCAGGCTATTTCAAATTTCCAATTTCAAATTATTTCATATCTCTGGAGAACCAGCTTCAGCGTCTAGGCCATGTTTGCAGCCCAGATACCCAGCACCAGCTTTGTCTCCAGTCTAGGATCCAAGCAGCAATGACTCGGGGACCTCAATGTCTCACGTGTGGGCATTTGTGTATTAGCAGATCTGCTCTCAATCTGCTGAAGTTAGAGCACAAGTCTCCCCCATCCCAGGATACTCTGCAGGGAGCTGGAGCACCTCAGAGGGAGACAAGAAGCTAATTTCTCAGCAAGAAGGACTTCCAGACCTGCACTGCATTACACTTCAGTCTCCAAGGCAGGTTCCCAGAGGCAGTGGAAGAATGAATCCAGGTCATTGTTTTCACGTGGAATTGAAAGAGACGATGCAAGACTGTCTCCTCCCATCATTCTAGACCTAAAATTTGTTTAAAAGCCTCAAACTCCGCATTTCTGCATTACCTGAAAGTGCTAAGAGCAACCACCAACAGGTGACCAGGAGGCAGTCTCCCACTGTGATCTTTCCAGCTCCTCCCAGGCAACGTCACAAAAGATACTCTCTTAATGTGCCAGTACTAGTAGCCTGCTGAGTACCTGCTAGGAAGATGTGTTCATTAGCAATGACATCTCTGCTATTTTAAATGCAAACAGGACCTGTGATCTACATTTATGCCATTTCCATAGTTTAGAGCAGACACTGCTTGGGAAGCTTACCCCCATGCATCATTACCAGCACTGCTTGAGGCACTGTTCAGCTGCTAATTAACAATCAATTTATGTTTTCAATTCTAACATCAATATTAATATGAAGCTTTTATTAATGCCATAGCGAGACACCACAAGTATAGCATGGGTACAGCTGACCTTTTAAAGCAACTAGAGAAGGGTCACAAGAGATATTCTTGTCTTATTTATATATTCCCCCCAAATAATATTGGTGCTGAAGGGCACAGTCAGAGGGATAGAATCACATTTGTGCCGACAGCCCAGCAAGCGCCGCAGCTCCGGTTGCCACCAGCGCCAAGGGCAAGGCCAGCTCCCACTGCCCCTTGGTGGGTCCATGAGCTCGAGGAGCTCTGGAGCCATGAACCAACTCTGCCCTCTTGCGATTACAGCCAGGCTTCAAACCTCTCCCCTGTCCCTGTGCATCAGAAGGGAAGAGGGCTTTTCTCCAGAAAGGTACCTACTTCCAGCAGACATGATAAGGACCATGTAACTATTAAGCTCTCCAACAATCAGAAGCTGCTAGATGACAGTAAGATTTAGCAGATTCCTCAGCAGAGCAGGAGGCACTCAGGGCAATTCCTGCTCCTCTCGGGGAACAGCCCAGACCTCAGGTTTGCTCCGTCTCTTGTGAGAGGGATTTAGCCCTGAGTTTGGTAGTGCCCAGCACTCTGCCTTTGCCTTAGGCTGTGGCACTGCAGACACAGGGCTGCCTGCAAGGAGCATGCCAGACGTGCAGGCAAGCCTCTAATATCGTGGGCATTCGGGCTCCTCTGGTCAACTCATCTCTAAAAAAGGCTGGAGAAACCTCTCCCCACCACCACATCATCATCCTTCCTTATTCCCCCGCTCTCCAAAGCCAAGCTGGCTCCACAAGCTATTCCCACATGTTCCATCCCAAGGCAGCGACTGGCTGGAAAAAAAAGACAAGAAAAACCCTCATTTCACCACCTGCAAAACCCCATTTTCTCTTCCTAAAAGGAGCATTGGTTCTATTAGAGGTTGCTAGACCAGGTCCTTTATACACAGAGATCTGCCTAAGGCTGCAAGGCAAAGCAGCGCTGTACTCCTGGCCTTGCCTGCAATGCCTGGTGCTCCACGAGGGAGCAGCATGTACTTTCAGTTGAGAGTGTAGGACACCACAACTCCTCTTGAAAATGGCTAACGCAGAGCTGGGGGAGGAGAACAGGGACAGAAAGAGATGCAATTTAATATGTTTACTCTCACACACACATATACAGGGTCACAACATCACCCTGCAAGAAAAGAGATGCTTGCTGCAATGCACGGTTCATTATTTCTTGCTTTGGTGTCCATATAAGCTGACATGGACTGAGCAAATAACTGCTAGAGGGTTAAAAAAAAAAAAACAAACCACACCATCCAAGAAAACCCACCCCAAAACCAAACAAAAACCCCAAGAAAACTATGTGTCAGGGATGTCACAGAGAATCAGGCTTTAGAGCCAATTCCAACCTGGCTGCACCAGGTTCTTCAGGAGTCACAAGTCAGGCATTGAAGCCAGGAGGGCCTGACTTGGCCATCATAATAATTTGTTGATATTCCAAATGAGTCCTATAGAAACACTGGATATCCCTTATCTTCTTAATTCCAAGCCTTTTGACAGGAACTGAGATCCTGTTTTGACATTTGCCTTTGCTGCTCCCTTCATGTAAATTCAGCAAGCTGCAAAATTCATGTGCTAACTTGAATTAAGTCTCATAGAGAGTACAGAAAGAAAAAAATTAATATACATCAGCCCCTGAAGTCAGGCCTTTCTGAAGGCACAGAGCAGCCAACTAGAAGGAGATGGGGAGGGGGTTAAGACAGTTCACGCAAGAGCTTCCTGCACTATGGTATTGATTATGTTAGGATTAAGATTACACAGCATTACTTCCAGCTGAGCCTCACATGCAGGACTGCTTGACCAAAGCCCTGCTAGATCACTGTCCATTCATTTTCTGACGATGGACATACAAAAGTCCCTCATGCAGTGGCAGCAGCAAAGCTTTACAGCTGGTGAAGACCTCAGCAGAAAATATCATAGTGAGCTTGTGTGCATGGGTGCGCCCACATGCATAGTGCAACAGGGGTTAAGAGAATAGCACAGCACAAAGCAAGAGAAGCACAGGTTATTTGTTGTCAAGATAATACCATCAAGAATATTTAGTTGGTATATGTTGGAAAGTGAAAAATGACCACTACCTTGTAAAGGACTTTATAACTCTCGCAGAGCATGGAAAGGGGAATATAAAAGAAAACTGCAACGTGCCTGCCTGTGAGCTTGGGAATAGCCCACAAAATCCCCACCATAGATTGCTGCACCAGCAAAGGAACATGGGAGAAACAGGTAATAAATTTAAGTGCTAGTCAAATATATATACACATATATATACCTACATATGTCTCTCAACAGAAGCTTGTTACGCACATCTCCGTCACATTATTTCACCACTGCACGTCACTGTTTAGACAAAATGACAAAAGATTTGAGCAGGGTTTAAAAGTTCTGCTGGGGATGAGGACACCAGGGCATACCCTCATCAATGTTGTGAGGGCAAAGCAAGGATATAGCAACATCTGAAGGAAAAAAATAAAATAAAATAAAATAAAATAAATCAGCACTTACCCCTTACAATGTGGCTACAGAAATGGCCTGAAAAACCCAACCCCAAGGGACATCACCTGCTGCAGGGGTTACACTTTAGGGCAGACAATGTTTTCTAGCTGGGATATTTCTTGGGGCTGATTTGTAGAAAAACCTGCTCTAAGGGCTGCACAGTCCCACACTGTTTGGGCCTGGCCCAGAGTCCTGACAGGGCTCACCGTGGAGAGGGGTACTCTCTTGGCAGTGCAATCCGGTCATTGGCCAAACACCTTTTCTCAGCTCTGCTGTTCTGATAGCTAAGGCATAGTTTATTTTGGGGTTTTTTTTTTTCTGGGACATTCACTAATCTTGCTGAGTTTTGTAAATTCTCTGTCCCCGTTTCCTCCCACCCAGGTATACTGAAGAACTCAGACTGACAGATGATTACTTGCCGGCTGCCCTAGCCCCTAAAGATACACACACACTGTGGCGAGCAGCTCCATGAATTAGCACTGAATCTCAGATCTGTCAAACTCAATGAGTGCTGATTGATGTAGCCTTTTAATTAATGGATTTTGTCAGGAAAAAAGAGGAAAATTATAATACTGCCCAAACTACTGCAATAGTTGATGAAGACTAGAGAGTCAGCTTGCCTGGTCCCCCCACTCCCAAAGCCAGCCTTTCTTCTACATTTTCTGATTTCAACTACTGGAGTTAAAAAAATCCAGTAAACCCAACTGTGCCATCTCACTCCATCAAAACCTCTCTCCCACAGCAATCAATCGAAAGGCTGGCTGATGCTTAAAGAGAGCCTTCCAGATCAAAGCACACCAAGCCTGCTTAGACATGCCTGCTTTCTGAAAGGTTTGTCGGTATATCTCCTGATTAGCTCTGAGTCCAACGCAGGTCAACAGCAGATGAAAGGCAGGCATTTAGGAAACATACAAAACTGCTACGAGTCTTCACTGCCCAGCTTCTTACCTAGTCCTGTACTTGCAGCTGTCTTGCTCCAAGCCTCTTTACTCACATCCCAGAAATATGGATGTCAATAGGTCAAGGGCAATGGTATCATCTCTGGTTGGGCCTTCCCCATGTTAGACATCCTACATCCTTTTCCCATGGCGCACAGGGTCAGCTAGTTGCATAAGGCACTCCAGGACACTTAGAGAGGCGATAGGGTTTTCTTATTTATTTTATTTATTGTTATTATTACCAAAACAGTGCTTAACATCCCTAGGATGCACATTGGTCACTCTCCAAGCACTGAACACACACAACAGCACCAGGTCCCAACACCAAGCACTGAGTGGACAAGTTTCTCTTGGTAGCCTTGTCACTTCTCTTCCTGGGGGACAGGAATGAACACCACAGCAGTGCGATAGCTTAGCCCCAGTCTGTTCAGAGCCAGCATTAACCCATGGCAACAGAGACATTCTATGCACAGCGTCTGATAGTCTTTTTAATTGTTTCCCTACCAGCAACATCTTAATGGAAAAATCCAATAATAGTTAAGAGTTCTTCCCTACCTATGTACTCTGATATCTGAGTAGAAATAAGGGACACAAAAATCCATCAAGGAATCCCTTTATGACTTGAAAAGGACATGAACTGTAGAGATTTTCAAAGTAAATTCTGCTCCTGCAGAGCCCCACAATCAGGGCATCTCAATGAGAGCCACGCACTGTGTGTTGTACGTAGTTCCTCCATGGAGAAATGTGTTTCCCTCGTTAGAGGGATCACAGTCTCCCATGGGCTTTGGTAGCCTCCAAGAGTACATTCCTCTGAGGCATTGCTCTCCTTGATGGCAGCAGCACACCAAATTTTAACTCCTGTAAAGCAAAGATCAGGTCTACAGCCCAAAGATTTTGACCTCCCTAATCAATTTTCACATGGAGTTGAACTACTGAGTGACACAGGTGCAAGAAGGTCAACACTCATTTATAATACCGCAACCCCACCATGAAGAATAAACTGCAGGCAGAGAGAAAGCAAGCGCTGCTGGCAGCGCACAGGAAGCTTGCTGTAGGAGCACACAAAGGTATATTAGTGTTCTACAACAGCATTATTTAGGAGGTGTTTTGGAGATCCAAGGTCCATAGGAAAGCAGTAAGTAGTAATTAGCTGGATAACATGCACTTACAAATAGCTTAGGAGCAAAACAGCAAAGGATGAAGTAATTAGTAATTGTCAGAAAATATAGGGAGAAAAAAGAAAAAAAAAGAAAAAAAAAAATCACTGCACTTTGGCCAGATACCTTAGGAAGTAAGAAGTCTCTTAACTCCTACAGATCTCAAGAGAAGTAAAAAATTTGCTGTCTTTAGGGGATCCAGATTTAGACAGACTGGGTTTACTAAAGGCTATTTCTATTGCACCACTGCTATAAATTTGGATTCCTTGCCTTCTTGGAAGTGTCTAGCATTCCCAATAATCAGCATGCAAAAGGTTTAGAAAACTACAAATAAGCCTTCAAGCTCAGGTTCAGCAACACAAAACCTGTCAGAATAGTGACCCAAGCATGTGACCTCTTTGTAAATCCAGACTTCCCCAATACTCACAAGGAAACATCTCCCCATCCTTGTCCCTGCCTCCCACCCCAGAGGATGGGGATGACTGAAGTCCCTGCAGCCCCTGCAGCAGCAGTCCTTGGTCCGCACCTTGCTGTACTTGAGATAATTCCTCTGTCAGGAAAAGGATATGGACGTGGAAAGCCTGTGTTATTTAAGTAAGTAGTAAAATATCCAGATGAAAAGATTATTCAGTACATTAAAACATAATTATGGCCAGTTAGGAAGTTAAAGCCCAAGGATAATAATTTTAGATCTCCAGAAGAGAGAGCAGTCTGGTTTGGCTTTCAGCACAGCACATGGCTGCTGTCTATAAGGATGACAGCGGAGAGACCTTTCTTAAAAGGACAGAGGAAAATTCAAAGGTATTTGGCAGGGGGCAGTTCCAGTTATTTTGTTAAAACCTGCATAGTTCATGTCACCTATAAGTGTGATTCTTAAGGTTGTTTTTCTCAGCCTTAAGAACAGCGGGAATGAAAGGCTTAAGAGAAAACAGAACGATAACAGAAAACAACCTATGCCACAGTGGACAGCTCAGCACTGCACTGACTCATGCAAAGATTAGATACAAGGAGCAGTTTGCAACCCTAGTCAAGCAGGACACATGGTCCTGCCGTTCCAGGAAAGAAAAAAGTAACATAAAATAACTACTTCTTAGGGATGACTTAAGTCCTCACAACAAGCTCCCACCTCACCAACAATTTGGTCGCTTCAGAAGCCGCCAGCGTGTGCCATCACATGCACAGCATACCACCATCGCCAAACAGCTCCAGGTACACCCAAGGAGACAGCTTCCCACAGCATTTTCCCGTCAAGTCCCAGCTTTTGCAGCATGCTAAATTTTACCATGCTGCTGCCTCCAAAGCATCTAATCAGACCGTCGCGCTTCAGGTACCCTTAGCCACCAACAAATAAAGCTTAAACCCACTGCTTTTAACAGGCAAGCCCCAGATCTGGTTACAGGAATAAGCTTCCAAAGGAAATCAGCCTTATTATTATTAAAAGCCCGTAACTAGGGAAGAGGGCAGACACACCACCTCCTTTTCCCATTCCCAAACTCGAAACCACCAACACCGAGGCAGTCAGGGGATCATAGAAGTTTTTGTTCAATTAATGAAATATCAGCCACAAGATCTGCAGAGGAGCTTAAACGCAAACCTCAGACATGCATCTCACAACTCACCCTGCTCCCTCATAGGGAGATTTAAAACAAAACAAAACAAAAAAATTATGAAAGGTTAATTAAGCCACAAAACAAATGAAGACTCCAGTCAGCAGTACAATTACCTCGGAGTGCCCTCCACCGGAGGAAGGTCTGCAAGAAGTGCATGCTCTTTTTTCTCAGTCCCAGAGGAGGTGGCAGCATTAGCAGGACCAGGTCTGCTCCACCACTCACTCACCGCCACCCCAGCATCCCCAACCTCCTTCCAGCCCCTAGCGCTACCTCAGTCCAGCCTTAACGAAGTGCACCTGGTCTGCTCTGCTAATCACTGATGTGGAGTCTGGGGTTTCTCTCTCGTTCTCTCTCCCTCTCCAAATAAGCAATTAGCATGAATAATTACAGCTCTGATAATAATACCCAGCCACCTTTGAGCAAGAGGGAAAAGACTGTAATTAACTCTTTCTTAGGGATCAGAGGAGGTTGAAATAGCGCAAGCCTAATTACCTTCTTCTGGGATGCCTCCTGGCTACTGAGAAGCTTTTGAAAGAGTGGGTAGTAGAGGTCAAGCAGCATCCTTTTAGAAGCCTGTCCATCCAACTCAATTTTACATGTCTGCTACCCAAGCGGTCATTAGATGTACAAATTTACATGAGGGGAAAAAGAACCCACAGTTTCCCTGTTGTGTGCTTAATCGGCAATTAGCCATCCATCCAGAGACCGCTTGCAGTGTTATCCCATGATGATTCTTTGGCCACCGAGGACTTTGGAGCCATTCCCCTGCCAGGGAACATGTCGTGGTAACGTGTGGACCCTCCTGTGCGTGATGCAGGGCCACACCAGCCAACACCTGCCCAGGGCTCAGGAGATCTGACCCCAGGCTGGAGAGAGCACCAATGCCCCCCCTACAAGGGGCTCCTACCATAAACCAAGCACAAAGGTGCTCGCACCCAAGAGCTTTCTTCCTGCTCCATCCCCCATGTCGCAAAGCTAGGGGAAAAACACAGAAATAATGTGAGGATTCAAGATCAGATCAGGAGGGGAGCTGGCGTGGGCATGTTTAATGTGCCTTTGTATCAAACTGGCTTCGTCCCCTTCCCAAAGCCTCTCCTGCCAGGCAGGTGGGACAGACACACGTGCATGTCCTACTCCCAGTCCCTTCCAAGAAGCAAAACACACTGCATGCACCACCCCAAAAAGGTGTTAAAGTGAGTTCAGAGACTAAAACATGGATGGTGGTCCTCTGCAATAATTGCCCCAAATTTACTAAGGCACTGAAAGGGGGTGGGGGTTACATGGTTCCTATAACATGCTCTCTTCATGTTACCGGAAAAAGTGATTAATGGAGTTACACAATCTTGTCATGCTTTATTGCTATTGCAGTGTCTAGAGATGTTATTAGAGTGCTGCAGTGTAACAGTCAGGTATGCTGCCCTCCAAACACTCCAGTCTCTTATTAAGAGACCACTGGTTTTGTTAACATCTCCTCTAGTACTCCATTTACCTAAAATGTTTAAGAGTGGAAAAATAAGCGTGTTTATGAACCCTTATCACTAGCCTTAGAAAACCTGCTGAAATTTTTATAAGTCTCCAAGCATTTAAGCATTAATTTTTGTATTGCAAAGACTCTACATAATAATTCTTTTATTTATGAAGTCACGGTGCTCAGGGCAATGTAGAATATAATAAAGCACATTAAAATACAATAAAATATTTATTTAGACAATAATTTGAGAGATTTAATTATTTTGTAAGTGGGACTTTACCAAGATGTTGTATATAATGTGTATTTTAAACTTCCTTACTTCATATACTCTTTTATTACAGAACTATCATGTTTTGCTAATTTCTTGAAAAATTAGAAGGTAAACATATTCTTATAGACGGTCCTAATCCCACAAGTTATTATGTATGTTACTTTCCCTGTAACATGAATAGTTCCACAAGCGTTAAGTAGACTAAGCAACGGTATAAAGTGAAGCTTATATATCAAGAACCAGCCCTTGAAATGGTAACTATTAATAAATAATATGACCAGTATGGCACAACGGTTATGATACTGGGATCTTAAAATGTTGTTTTGTTGTGAAAAAACTGCAGCTGGGGTACCTCCACTTATGGTGTGATCCAATGTAATTTCAAGAGTTGGCTGAGTTTGAAAAAGAAAAGGGCATTTTGGGCTTGAATTTTACTTTTACTATGATCTAACTGCCAGGGCAGCAAGTCCAGCCTCCACTCTGGATTCTTTCCAGCTTACATATTACCCTTGGCATCTCTAACCCAAGCGGGTTATTTATGTGCTATTAATGGACACTAGAGGTGGAGGCACACAGTATGATTCTCCGATCAGAAGCAAGACATCATTCCCGCAAGCTGGATCTGGCCCCAGGGATGGGGAGGGCCTTAGTGGCACTCTGCACCACGATGGTGACGGTCCCCATCACGCTACGGTGGGCAGCCAGGGCTCACAGGGACCCACTGCCACCCACCTGGGAGGTGTCTGAGGTCTTGGATCTGCATGTTGAAAGTATTATGGTGAGGGCATGTGAGGAGAGTCCACGAGCACTCCACATCTGCATAGGGAGCCCCAAAGAAGATTTTGCACAGATTTACACCAAGTTACAGTCTTGGGAGGTCAAGTCAAACATCCCCAATGGAGCTGGCAGGGATGAGCCATTCAAAAATTGTAACCTATGGGGAAACTGCAGCACAGACAGCACTGGTCTGCAGGCAGGGGCCTGAGCTTTAAAAACAGAGTCATGGGGATATTCAGATGATTGGCGCTTTATGGCTCTATCATCTAGCTCAAAGTCTTAAAAGATGTTATTTGATTAACACCTTTTGGTTACTGCTGAGCTTCCTGAACAGCGAGTGATGCAGCCTGTTGTAATCTGTTCTATGGACTCGGCACGAGCTGCCTTCAGGTGTTACTTTGCTAAAACTTCCAACACTTTCAATTAACATGTAGCAAAACCATTAGTCATGATGTCTTCCCAACAAATAATTGATCTCCCTGGCTCCTTTCCTCATTGTTGTGAGTTTCCATTTAATTTATGGACCCCAATAAAACATAAAGAAACACAGGCTAATGCTTCATCAGCTTCCTAAGCATAAAGTAATCAGCTTTTCCAACACCTTTGGTGGGGAGGGGAGTTGGCACTTGATTATTGTATGGACCTGAAGGAATGTGGCTCATCCATTGGCAGACAGGGAGTTTGCAGCAGGGTGAAGACAGACTCTTGCCCCCCAAGTCAAATCTGGACTGAGAAGACTGAAGCACGAGCACCAGCTCCTGGCCCCGACCCCACTGCACTGCAGTGTGCCTGCCCGCCCCTCGGCAGAGCCTCCCACGCATCCCACAGCCATGCAGGGTGCCTGCCACAGAGGCATGAGATGAAAGGAGAAGGATGCAAACATCAGAGGAACCTGGGAGACTGTCTCATAAAGAAAACACAGCTAATTCCTTGCTAATTATTCAGACTTCAGGCCTCGCCTTATCCAGCAGTTGGGGCTTCAAGGAGGAAGCACAGCTGAGGATGCCTGGGGAGGGAGGAAGGTGCCTTCCAGAGCTAGGGGCCAGCAGCTGCACATGGTCTATAGGCCCTGCAGCACCAGAGGACAGGCAATGGTTTAGATGTTACAAGCACTCGGCTCACCCATTTCAAAATATAACCCCAGTAACAACCACCACAGCACCCACTGGGCACAAATTCACCCTACACCCATCTATGTACATGCAGTGCGCGAACACACACCAGCACCTAACCACAGCAGCACGCTTGGGGGGCATCCCACACCTGCCCCACCACAGGCACAAGCCCCTGCTATGTGCAAGCAGGTGCCTGTGCACTGGGTTCAGAGAACCAGCAAACTTCTTTGCATATTTGTCCTTGGAGAGCAAACCAAGACAACAAGCAACGCCCCCAAAACAAAACAGCTGAAGAAGCTATGCCCAAGTGATTACAAAAACTTGAAAGGAAAGCTATTCAAAAGGCATCCAAAAGAGAAAGAGAAGGGGACAGCCAAGCCTGACTCCCCAAGTAAAGTCTCTCTACTGACAAGTTCACCTCCAATTTGCGATTCATGTGTCTGACTGCACCTGGAGTCAACACCAGCCCCATCTGATATCTCCCCATCAAGCAAGTACCCACTGGAGCGAGAGGCTCTGTTTGGAAGGACAGGGCACTAAGGGACAGCTCTCCCCACTGCTCCCCGCTGACTTCGGTACACGCGCTAGCTGGGACTGACAGCCACCCACAGGCAGAGCCCTGGTCCTTGCCTGGCTGCCACAGGGTGAGCAGCAGCAGCTCCGGCAGTTGACAGGCTCTTTAAGTGCCACAGCCTGGACCTCCTTGCTGTACACTTCCGAGGTGGCACAAAGGGCTTGCAGGGAAAAGCAAAGAACTGTGAATCTCAGCAGAAACGGGGGTTGTGCTATCATACCGCAGTACCAAGGGAGAAGACTAAATAATTAATCACAAAAGCAACTGAGTGTTAACAGGCCAAGCAGGATCAAACCACATGAAAGATGCAAAGCCCACCCCCCCAACCCTCTTTGGTGTGCTAACAAGCCTCATTTTAATAACTCAACTACCAGAGCTGAGACAATAAGCCACAAATACATACATGGATCCCCAGACCTCGATGACTTGGGCTTGTGCTGGGGGTCAGCTTGACATCTCCTTAGCCACCAAGCATGGAACCAGTTCAGAGACTTTTTTGCACAGGGAAGAACCAGGAGAGCAAGGTGTCCTGGGCTTTGGGTGGTCATTGCAAACCCCCCAGGCAGGTGTCTTCTGCATGTGTTACCCTGCTTTCTTTGTGGCTTTAAGGGAAGGGGGGAGGATCACACACATGGAATGGGAAAAGCAAACAAATAATGCTGGTTCGGTGCTATCCCTAAATAGCACAGTCTGACTATGCAGAATTGAGCAGCAGCATCCAGTAAACAGGAGCCAGAGGGGATAACAGCCTGTGTGCGAGACAGGAAGGGAAATACATGAACATGCCTAATGCCTCCCCTGGATGCTCTATTGAGTCAGCCATGATGAGGACAGAGATTTCAATCATTCAAATTTTGTATTACCCTGCACATGGTATAACCCTGCATAGCCTACAGGGCTATAATATACTACTAACACTAACACAGAACTAGTATAATACAATTTACACAGTACCAGCATTAAAACACATACCTCCCCAGCACACCACACACCAGACCCAGCCAACACAGCACATATGCTGCGTTACACCAGCTTGTGATAGAGACCTTAAGTACTAACATTTACACCACAGTCCCTTGAACTATTTTCATCAGGCTTTTTCCATCCTACAGTGAGAAAGTATTGTGCCAGCTAGGGTGAAAAAGACTATTTAGATGCCATTGTGCCAATAGCTACAGCAAAAAAAACTCTAAATAATTATATCTTCTGTTTATACAGCACCATGACTTCCGAAACAGCTTTGAGAAGTTAAACTGATAGGCAGGCAATAGGTAGGGTTCTGCAATCCACCACTCGGATACTACAATGTGAAGGGAAATAAGGATCCTTCTTAATGGCCCAGAAGGAACATATAGGATTTATTTGCACACTCAGTGCAGGATACATGCACACAGCACCTTCAGGGACCCTCTCCAGAAGTTTGTTTTGGCTCTAGTATCTTTATTATGTAGAGTCTGAATAGGCTGATTCCTATGCAGCTGAGTGTGGGAAGATGATTCAAATAAGACAGTGAGATAGGCTTTTCTAAAGCATCTGTGTGATTGCAGGGCACCAGCCTCATGAAAAGACCCGTGTACTGAAGTCAGAATGATGTTTCTGAAAACTCCCTGTAATAAAACACAAAGCCCTCTCTCCTCCACCATGACATCAACATCACAAGCTTTGGTTAAATTAAGGAAAGTTGTAACCTAAAACAATACTCTCATGTATTGCAATTCCAATCTCTAAGCATTCTTTCATAATACTATGGGCACCAAAACACCCATTTTATCTTTATTCCTGTGTACTTCATCAGAAAAACACAATAGACTATGAAATTACCTCCTCTGCCTGCATCATTTACTAAGACTGGAAGGGAACAAAGTGAATTTTGCAAGCTTCCCCATCAAGGTATGAAAGCCACAAGACACCAACAGGGAGAAGATTTACTCGGGACAAGAACCCTGCAAACAATGGGATACTGCAGGGTGTGTTTGCAATTGCAAAAGACGGTATCATAGTGCAGATTGGGGCACAGAGCTTGAGACGTGGTCAGCAATTCAGAATTTACTCAGGCACTTGCTGGGTAGGAGAGGCTTTGCTGCAACACTTTAATGATACATGGGCTGAATATTTCGGATTTCTGTGCACAAAACCTCACTCAGCTGGAATGAGGTTGTGTCCCTTGCGGCATATCGTTTACATTAAAATCTCCCCTGCTTCTCAGTATGACTTTCATGTCCCCCCACCATTTAGATAGCAGAGGCATATGTATGTGTGGGGATAGACAGGAGGGAGAAATATCTTTTTTAAACATTCATTGAGCTGGAAGTGTGGAAGATGCCAGCATACGAAGGGTTCAACTGATGTGGAAATGCAGCTCTTTGAAAAGAAGGAATCGAACACCAAAACTGGTTCAGTGCAGCTAAATTGGTCCCCTAAGGGCCAGTGGTAACAGAAACCTTCAGTCCAAATAAGAACGAGTGAAATATTCAGCAAACAGCATTTGATGCTTACGTGCAGGGAAAAAAAGTGGTGCAACTGTTGGAAAATGAAAAAATCATGCTACCCCAAGCTACAGTAGAAGTGGCAGACAAAGGGGGCTTTTTGGCAAATACTCTGGGCGCAGTAGGGTTCTGGCAACCCGGTGCTGGTAACTCCAACAACTCCCAAGAACATGGCTAAAGCCAGCAATGGAGGTTGTTCCACTGGTCCCATCATACCAGCCCACTGGTCAGACTGGTCGTGCCGGGCTCCCTCCACGCGCCACGGCTCTAAGTCACATTCCTTGAGACAGTGGTGGGAAGACATCAGCATGGACCTGAAATAGGCCCCGAAGAGGTGATCACAGAGGATCCAGGCTCCAACCCAGACATGACTGGGACATGCATGAACAAACTTCCTCCTGTGATCCAAGGCCACCTCTGGAGACCTTCAGCTTTGACAAGATTTCACAGCTCCCTTTGCGGAAAAGTCAGCATTGGAGGGACAACCTTACTTTGATCTAGCTCGATACTTTAAGGCTCCAAAAGGCCCAAGCCAAATTATAGGTGTCCAACACAGGGTTTGCAAAGAAGCCCCTAAACAAAACAGGTCATTGGAGCAAATCCCAGGCCAATGCAGTCACAGTGTCCTTGAATTCAGTACCATGACACAAGTTCACACCAGCCACCTGATAACTTTGTGTCCCCATCCACCTCCCAGATTTTGTTCATCTCAATCTTCTTGGATCCAGGTGCTCTACCCCAGGGCATCTGGGGCCTGGCCACTGACCCCACAGACAGACACGTGAGCCACATACGCTCTGCCCAAAAAGCAGCTCCTCAACACACCCACCCTACATGAAGCAGGACTGCATGACATGACAGCAAAACAAATAGGGCAACAGACTTTGTTTTCCACCAGTAACATCTCCAGGTCTCTTCATGTGGACCCCCAACAGCTTTTAAAGGCTGATGATATTCAGTCCTTGGGTTGAACTTCATCTGATGCCTAGAAGTAGGAAAGGGACCAAGCTCTTGTTCTCTCGTTGGGTATGTCCCTATGCAGCAGAGGGAGCATGAGCCCAAGACTGCAGCTAATCCATCTGCGTTTACCAGCAGCAATATGGATATGCTGCAGGGTCGGGACTGTGTGGGATTTACTTCACTCCCTGAGGTTCCCAAAATCAGGGTGGACCTGGCCACTGAGGCTTTAACCATCAGCACATCTCCTGTGCTGCTTGCAACCTGAAACCAGTCTACTCCACCGCACCAAATGATACCACCATACCTAGACAGACACATAGACAAAGCCTGAACTTACTCAACAAAAGCTCAACTCTTGACTGTTTCCCAAGAAAAATATATCAGAAACACTACAATCATTTTTATTTACTCTGTGAGGGATGCTAGAATTGCTTTTTGTTGTTCAAATCAGTCTGTTTTATCCCCTCTCTACATTTCTTGGGGTTTTCTTCCCAGAAAGGAATGTATAAATGCAGGTGCTCTAGTACCTGAATTTCTTGAGTCATTTTAGTATCTGTTATTATGATCATTGCTTGAAGACAAAACTGCAAACAATAGCTCTTTCCAGGGCAGGAAGGGAGTTAGTTCATCAGAAAACATAAGAATAGATTCAAAGAAAGATAATGCTTAAGAAATTAACTGCTCAGGGAAGCAATGCTTGCTTTACGGGAAGAACACAGACAGTATACTATTACTATTTAAATTCCTTGCTTTCTGAAAACATCTCATTTTTATGAATGTTCAGCTACATATCATAGAAACAAAAAAGGAGTTATTTCTTCCTGCTTTATCAATCTGGGATGATTTTGTCAAAGACAAGACCTTGCCAGTTTCTCTGGGATATAAGACCACACATGTTGCTAACACATAGGGACAGTGGCTGGTAAGTAAACTAACTGGCCACTATTTTATTTTCCAGCTGGGATCACTAAACAGATAGTGGATAAACCGATGCCTTGGAGCCCTCACAGGCAGAGAAAGAATTACTTCAGGAAGAGAGACCTGTGTTATTGGATTCATATCTCTATGTGCATTTCTTGTCCCACTGGCAGCAGATCTGAGCAGGGAAGTACTTTTTTGTCTTGCAAAACCTGAACTTTTTTTTTTTCCTGTGATGATACAGAGGTTGTACATATCATAACTTGATAACCTAAAATAACCCGAGATGCCAATTCCAGCTCCAGATGTAAATCAGGCACATCAGGGATCAGAGCTGGGATCTCTCTGCTCACGTGAATGTCCTGACCACCCAGTCATTGCGTATTTTTCAGGGAAATGCCTCTTTCTCTTTAGTCTGACTGTGGATAGAAAGCTCATCCTGGCCTGAGGAAGGAGTTTCTAATGGCAGGTACATCAAAACTCTATAGATCCTGTGGATCTCTGTGTTCTGACACTCCCTTTTAACTAAAAAAACTCCCAACTACCTCCGTTTCTTGGATCGCTCACATGGGTTGCAGTAGACCTGGGAAGAAATTAAGATGGGGAGAAAGACTCTGCCTTCCTCACTGCCAGACATATCAGTTACATTCCTAATTTCCCAAAACTTTTAAAGATATGCAAACATATTTTAAGCAAAACAAGATATAAGCAAGCAGAGAGAGGAAAAGAACCCCAAGAGTTACGTGCAAAGCCTTTGACTGAAAAAGGATGATATTTCCTCTTGGTTACATACCAGTTAGCAGAGAAAAGGCTACATCTTCTCATACAAAAAGCTGAGTCTCGGGTAACTTCACATTTAGGCTGAGGTACCTTGGTGAAAAGTATGTTCACATACAGATATCTCAGCAAGTGTCGGGTTTTAATCACTTTTGTTCTTTTATTTGGTGTTTGGCCCAAGTGCAATAGATACTGATCTATCTGAAGCAGCACAGTCACAGCAACAGCAATAGTACGAAACAAACTGCTGCAAGACTCTGGATAAATATCCAAAGCACTTGTTTTCTGCACAGGCATGTTTTCTCAGTGGAAAAAACAGCGTGTATGAGGAGAAAATATTATCTCATGACTGTTCCTCTACAGTCCAATGCACTTGGATGAGAAGGAGCGTATTGGTTGTGAAGATAGACCATTTATTTGAAAAGGCCATTAGTTTCCTTTTGGTTTTGTGCTTCCTGAAATAGATTGTAAAAAAGGAAATGCAGACAGATGTCTTGGGGATTGACAAATCATGTGGCGGTTTTGTAAGGAGCACAACCCTTCCCCTGCGCCCTCCCCACTATCAGTTATCAAGCCCTGAATTACACACTGCTGTTGATTCCCATGGCTTTGTGCAATTAATCTGGCTATACTCTGTAAAGCAAAAAGAGCAAGAGGGAGAGAGAGAAAAGCAAATTGCTCACAAAAAACTAGGTTACAATAACCCTCAGGATCCAAGTAAAACCAAGAGGAGGGGAAAAGTTCAGCACTAGCCTGCCAGCCTGGGGAAGGACACAACCCCGACTCCAGTGCGTCGGACCCACTGAGCCTCAAATGCACAACACAGCACGTTTAGAGAAAAGTTTTTGTAAAGCCCTATTAAAAGAAAACAATGGAAATTTTTTTTTTCCAAGGACTTAGACCCAAGGATGAAGCATGTGGTGCTGTTTTCCTTTCCTTGAGTACAGTGGGACACAACTAGCTCATACAACAGAGACCAAAGTGAATGGAGAGATCCTGCCCAGATCCCATCCTGATATACTCTGTAAGGAGACAGATAAGTCCTTTTTCCTGAGCTAAATGGATCAGCATGATGTATCAGAGAGGGAGTGGAAAGCTAAAGAAGCACTTCTTGTTACTCACTAACTGTTGCATTAGGAGAGCAGCTAGTGACCACCAGATCTGTTGGAACTAACCGAAAAATGACCCTAATTTTAGCCTACAGCAAAAGCCAATGTTGTTTAGCTTTCTGTTTGTATATGTAACTCAAAAATGTCTTTTTTTGGCCAGATTATGAAAATATAAATTAAAATACAGACCTTTATACCTTGCTAATATGTAGCCTTAGATGTTATCATCTCAGGACTCCACCAGAGCCAGAACACTGAAACCTCACTTCACATTGCTTTTGTCCTCTTACTCTTCTGCAATGCACCGTTAAAATATTTTGTTAGTTAATAAAGCCATTTCATTTTATCCATTACCATTCAAAGTAATTCTATCAAAGTATGAAATGAAAACTAGTTCCTTACCAGGTATTTACACTGAGACAGGATAGAAAGCCTAGATCTGCCAGCAAGGATATAAAACATCCCACACTAGTAACATCAGTCTGTAGGTAACATGAGTTCCTGCCTTTCTAGCATCTGATTTTTGGATTTTTTTTTTTTAAATATTTTTGTATGTAAATATAGCAGAAAGAAGTTAAGGAAAAAAAATTCAGTGATGTGGGGTTACAATTTTGTCTAGTTGCCTCAGATGTCACACTGGAGGAGGCACAGAGCAGCCTGGTGGGAGCCCTGGATTTTAAGACTCACAAGGAAGGAGAAAAGCATTATGCAAAATTTACTGGGGGTGCCCACAGAGTGATTTTAGACTCAGTTCTGTCAACTTTGGGTGGATTTTCGCAATTAAATAAAAGTACTTCCTGCCACACTGAGGGAGAAGAGCAACGGAGAAGCTAATAGAGTTTAAAACCCCACAAATTTCCTTGACATGGCCCTGGGACACAGGAGCAGATTGGCCTCCAGACAGACCTACTGCAGATCCCCTGTCAGTTCCAAAATAAATGAAGAAGTGTGATTTGGCACATCCCCTTGAGTATGCAAAGTCAGATGCCTGTACACAACGGAAGAGATGCTACAGATAAAAAGCTCTACAGGTGCAGGGGAATAGGAGATCAAGGTATTTCCTCACCTGTTTTAAATACTGGATTCCAGGCTGCTTTGTGTTATTCACTGACTTGGAAGAAGTAGGCAAAAATCTCACATAGCTGGATGTAAGGAATGGAAGCTTCAGACACACCTATAAGCAGAAAGAGGCTAATTCTGAAACAATATTTTTAAAATATTGTTTATATTGACCCTGAGCTCACTGCTTCTTACAAACTTTGGCGAACTAGGTTTTATTTAAAAAATAGTTAAATAGCAATTGTCAAACCACACTATCATCTGAATTCACATTTCTTTCTCTCATACACTCTGCTCATTGACCAGTGGTGACCTCGTGGACCTTCTACAGCTTTCCAAATTCAAGGCCTGATTTTTCTCTATACGATAAAGCAGATTAAACATCATGTGAGTCAAAGAAATTTATCTTCATTCTCCAAAAACACCTGGCTGAGCTTGCAAACCAGAGATGAAATCAGCAGCATTTCCCAGCCTCAGGGGCTGCCTGTGCGTCACCACGACATGCCCTTGTGCCAGGGGACACATGGGGCAGAGGGTGATGTTCAAGGCACTGCATCCAACAGGCAAACCCATCCACTTAAGCCTTGATCGATAACAGGATCTACAACACCTTTCAAGACCTCACAGCAACACAGCAGCAAATGACTTCCCGCACACCATGCCCCATTCATATTTTTAAGTCAACAAAAGAGAAGCATAATAACAAATTTATGACCAGACTACAGGCAGTACTATTAAAATTACTCCTCAAGACTCCTCTTGAAAGTCTTGATGCCATCATCCAGGCTGCCCATTGCTGCAGCACTGCATCCCTTCGCAGGGAGCCCATTGACTGGAGCCATGGCAAACGGTCCCAATGGCATCAGTGTGGCCTTTATACCCTCCTTGACCTCCTGTCAGTTCTGCCTTTAATTTGCAAGGCTGCCAATCGTGCACAATCCAGAATCAATAAAAAACCCATTGCCCAAGGGCAGAGGGAGGATGTGCCTGGAGGTGAGTTATGAAAGACCTGAAGGGTGAAAGGGGCTGAGACGAAGATGAGTATAAAGTCAGAATCAGTGCTCAGAAGGAGTCAGGTCTTCCTGGCCTCCCTCCCATCTTTAGCTTAACATTAAATCACAGTCTACCCACGTAAGACAGGCAACCATTTGTCTTTGGGGGCTGTAAAAAACGTGTTTTCAAATTTCCTCCTTGCTACCACAAAAGATGGAAACATTTCCCCTCACCCAATGACCCCAGCAGGTAAAACCCCAAGAACATTACGCGGCTCTCAATTAAATAGCAAAAGCTGATGATGGAGTGGGAATAGGGAGGTACGTCTGTCCTCCCAGTGCCACCCTGTAAGACGGTGCATCACCCATAGCAGCAATCCTCCTTCAACCAGCACTTCTTATCACTCCACTCTGCCATTAGCTCATTACTCTTAACTTACCCCATCCTCCTTAGTGGGCTTCTCTCGACTCCCAAGCAGGCTCTCTGCTTCCTAATTACAGCCAGGTAACAGGTCGGGCAGTCTCATCATGCAGCAGCAAAGGGCCAGGTTATCTTTGTAAGGGGTTCTCCACATCACGTGGGAACTGTAGGTCACCCCTTGCCAACGAGGGCTGCCATCTCCTGCCATTCACTCACCACAGCAAGAGCACGTGCAGATCATTCCCCCAGTCCACAAGCACTAGAGAGAGTGTCAAAAACCCAACAACTAGTTTTATTTACAACAACAACAAAAAAATCCATTATCTATGTATCCCCTGGAGAAAGCAGAAACTGCCTTTCTTCTGAGTTTGAAAGCTGTTTATGGTGAAAATACTCATCTTGATTGGAAAAAAAAAAAAGTTTTTGAGACAAGCAGTTCAACCAAAAAGTTCTTGGTTGGGATAAAAGGGAGAGAAAAAGCTAAAGAACTGGATTTTCCCATTTAGTGAGATGTGTAAAGAAACAGGGATATGTGGGTGGGATGTTTTTAAGTGTCTTGGGCATCAAGGAACAGATTTCCAAGTCTATCTAGGCTCCTAGCTTCTACTGGAATTAAGGAGGTGTTAATTCCTAGCTATGTTCAGAAATCTTCCTCCCAATTCTTAAAACTGCTGGTCAGCAGGACATGGTGGGAAATATCCTTGACCAAGGCACAGAAACTCCTCCACCAGCTTCACACAGCCTTGCTGGAAACACCACCTCCTGCCTCTTCGGGCTGCAAGTCCATTTGTCTCACCAAGAGGCTGTGAAATCAAAAGGGATCAGGCAATGAAAATATTTAGGGGGCTTAGATATTTTTTTTCTTCAGAGTTTTTTTTTGTTTCTTTCTTTTGTTTTTCCAGTAAGCATCCATCTGCACCTTTAGCCTCCTAAATACCAGCCACCTCTTGGAAAACGCTATCCCCACCATGCAAGGAGGAATCAGGTCAGTCTAAAAAGCTAATTTTTCAGTTTGCTACGGCTCTGCCAGCACCACTCCAATGCTGACTCACAGCATCCCCTCACTGTTCCCATCCCGGGGTCCTCTCGAGTGCTGCCAGCGTGCATTAGCCCTGACGTGCCCCAGCACCTGCTCCCACCATCCTAGGCTTTTGCTGAGGGTCTCAGCTAGGACAGCTGGGGTACTTGTTACAGAGAATATAAATGCCCATTAAAACCCCCAGCACACACAAATGGTTAATCGCAATAACATAAATGGAAGGTATTGGACAAAGAGTCCCCAACCCCTGTTTCTAGCTTTAATAACAAAAAACCCCAACCCACACACACAGTTTTATATGCAAAACAGAAAGGATGCACAGGCATACACAAGAAGCACAAGGAATTCACCCTTTTTTTGCATTAGTTTGCAGCTAGGGACCACAAAACCCAGATTTTCCAAACCACTCCACAAACAGCCCAGGACTCACTGTGCATCACAGCAAAGGGACTGGGCCAGTGCAACTGCACTTGTTTAACGTATTCATAGCAAGGCAGAGTTGGCTTTCATTCCTGTTGCAACCAAAGCACACATGTGGGATCTGGGCAGGATTTGCCCTCGGATACCAGCACATGCTGGACCTTTCCAGCAGGAAGGGTTAATACCACCTCAGACATGCTGTCTTGCACGCTGGCTTCCCTGCAAGGATTTATCACCTGCCTCTGGGCTGCAAGGGCCTTTTTTCATTCAATTACCCCCCCTATGAGACCAATATCCTCTCTGCCACTGGAGCCCAGAGGAAGATGAGGGATGAGCTGGGGCCAAAGGAGCTGTACTGTGCTCAGAGCAGGTGACAGTCACCTGGGATGCTAGAGCATCAGGCTGAAAAATGGGCTTCATTAGGAGACATAAATAAAACATGTCAAATCGTGAGTTATTAATGTGATATGGAAAGGGCTGAAGCTGACAGAAGAGGAATCACAGCTATTGCCAGCTCAGTGGTTTGGGCTTAGGGAGCTTTCCTGTGTTAACCACTGCCCAGCTTTCACCCCTGCAGAACGAATAACCCCATAAATATTCACCACAGCAGCCTCCGAGATGTCTTCCGCTATGAAACATGTGGGTGAGGATAAATCCTAGGAGGCAACAATCGTCCTAAAGAAGAGGTGGCCAAGCGAGGGCTATAGCATTGCACTCAGCCTTAGGTTTCTGAAACCATGGGCCTAACCTCCATGCCATAGCTGCATTTTGGGGAGAAGTCTGGCTTCTCTCTGTGCTGGTTGCCCGCGTGCTAAATAAAAACTGCCTTATTTTACTGGCTATTCCAGGCTTGGGGGGGTAAATACAGTAATAACGACCACTGCCTCCTGCAGGAATAGATGCTCCGTAGAACTCTTCTCTGTGACACTTCACTATGCAGTGCCCTGGACTTGGCACCACACCACAGGATGGAAACAGTTTACCTGCTTACCCATTTTTTTCTTTTTTTTTTTCATTGTCAACAAGAGATCTAAAACATTTCTTGTTTCTCCACAGCAAGCAAATCCTTTGGTGACAGAAACCCAGTTGCAGCTCCTTGCTACGAAACTCACCAGGATGCTTTATGGTGTGATACTGCTGTACACCAAACAAGGCAAACTGGTGCAAAAGCCTGTTCCTGATTCTTAGGATTGATTTCCATGACACTGTTCACAACAAAAACAGAAATAGAGCCAAACATTTTTCTACACGGAACAGGACACAGTAACTTCTGTCTAAAGGACAAGTCAGATGTCTACGTGCACAAATGTGGTATCTTTGAAAATCTGGATCTCAGTATAAAAGCTGCTGTGCTAAAACTGATAGTTTTATTGCAAGTCTCACACTATATGACAGTTTTTCTGAACACATTCTTCTAGTTTGTTCCCAGGGGTTTTGGGGTGTTTTTTCTTTGCTTACTTATTTTCTCAGTTCCCATTCAAACAAAAGAGAGGAAGAACAAAAAGTAAAAGGAAGCATCTAGTCCAAAAAAAAAAAGAAAAAAGGTAGTAAACATGACTCAGTGAAGCTTAAAAGGCTGAAAAACACAGAGGTAACTAAAAGGAAAGCAGAACTTTTTTTTTTTTTTTACAAATTTTGATGCCTGGCATGTTCCAAATGACAGTTTTTGACAAAGGAACAGCAAAATTACTTTTATTGCTCTGACATCATTCACACCACACACTGGGAGGAATTACAGTGGACAAAAATAAACATGTTTTAAGCTTGAGCATCTCAAACCAAGTAACCAAGGAGTTTTTTCTGCCACAGCAGCAGGTTCCAGGCCCCTCAGTGTGTGCTGCTGGTGGCTCAGGCAGCTCCTGGTGTCACCAGCTCCTACAGGGCCCCCCCTTCCTTGAGCTGCAGACTTTGGAAAGCAGAAGAAACAGTGAGGGTACCTTTAAATTGCCACATTTTCTACTTTTCAGGCCGACACATGTATCTGGTTAATGATTTAGGATCTCCATCACTTCTGTTTACTTATTTATAAAATACAGTTCATTCGCTGCAGTAACTGGGGGCTAGCAGGGAAGCCAACCACCACCCACCACTCTCCAAATAGTCCAATTTGAGCTCAGCTGAACATCAGGCATGGCCATATAGAAACTGCAGCAGCAGGATGCATGGCAGTAACACAGGCATGGAGAGCAACGCATTAGCTATGTGACATCCACAGCATTTGTTAATGTCATTTAGCTTTTCCAATGGAAAAAAGCACTAATACTGAGGAAAACTTAATTATTGCATTGGACAAGTGACTGTTTGTTCCTTGGGGTTTTCAATAGCACCTTCCGCAGAGGATGAAGGGACCTTGAAGAGGAGTGAGGAGCCCTACAGCTGTATGAGCCAATGTTGGCCAAAGATGGCTGCTGAGCTGCAGGCAGGGAAGCACTGCCTGCCGCAGCCAGCCATATGAACGCCTGCCAGATTAACTGTGAATGGTTCCCATGCCAGGAAAAGCTCAAGGGCTCCACAGGAAAAGGAAAGGAGGAATCCAAGAGGACCAACAGCAAGAATTTCTCTCTGAAGTGAGGGGATTAGCTGGGGAGGAGCATCTGGAGTTTGAGGGAAGGAAAAAAAAATACATCTGAAAGCAGAGAGTTGGGGGAAAGCTTGCCTAAGAAGTGCCAGCCTGTGGGAAGGGGTCTGTTATGAAGCAGAGAGTAGCAATTAGTACAGGGACATCAATCCTCATTTCCATGAAGATGTTAAATTTAAAACTACATAAAACTACCAGCAGCCACCATAGCTGAGATTTGAACACATTACCTTACAATTAAATTACAATCAACTTTGAGCAGAAGGGGTATCTCACCTAGCAAGCATCCAGCTGCAGAGCCAGGCAGTGCACATGGTTTTGGGACACAGGGTCACATAAATGCCTGGACCAGAGGACAGAGACGTGGGCTGCGCCACTTTCACACATCCCTCTGCAGACCTCTTCGCTAGGTCTTCCTTTCTTTCTTTGAAACAAAGGTGGTGGGATTTTTAGTGCGAAATAGCAAATGTTTTTACCAGGCCTGACCACCTCCTAGGATGCAATAGATAGCTAGTTAGTTTTTGAGCATTTACAGATGGGAAATGCAGCAGTTTGTTACTCGCTAGCATAATTCATACCAGCTCCTATCCTTAATTTCTGCCCAGTCATGACGAGCTCATTCTGGTAGCAACAGTGCCTAGGCATCATTTATTTTTGCTCAATCTCTTGGGGTTGTACTTTAAACAAAATATAGAAGACAAGTAACAATGTCTCTCTCTGGCTGTTCATTTCAAAGCTCTAGTCCCAAAAGCCAATTCCAGCTCAGTTTAATCCTTGATCAAAGCAGTACAATTTAGCATTGCATTAGTGATTCTCTCATTTAAATCTGTCACTAAGAAATACAGGTGATTTAAGTCAATTCTAAATATTTCAACCAAAGCCACTGAAACTTTACCAGGTAGTACAGGGATAACATTTTTGTAACCTTCGTTACAATCTCGGGCTGCATTTTCACAGTGTCTTGCAGGCACAAATGCACTTACTCTCCCTGTGTCAGAACAGTCTTTCATAACTTCCCTGGAAAACTGCATAAGAAAAAACTCCTCGTGTTACAAAACTATTGCCAATTCCTTCAGGATACTTGAGCAAAAAAGCATGCAAGGGAAAAAGAACTGGAAAAACTAACAGGGCACCAAATCTTCTCCCAGCATCTCCCCACTAAAAAGGATCCCAGGACTGTGTTTGATCCAACCACTTCCAGGCATCACTCTAGGAGATGGAAATCCTACCTATACCACCCCGTTTGATTGCAAATGTGAAACTCCTTCCAGTTGACAGAAAAGCCCATGAAGCCTCCAAACCGGGGAGAAGAAACAAAGAAGCATCAGCATAAACCATAAACTCTCAAAGGCAAATGATGCCAAATACAAATTCATACATCTGAAATAGCTCAGCTCCGAGGCTGCCACAGCAGGACTGTAACCCCAGGGTGAACATGTCCTTGTGTGCAGGGCACAGAGAGCACAGAGACCCTCTTGCTGATGCCCCTGCATGCCCGGCAGCCTGCGCACCCACCAGAGGAAGGAGCTCGGTGAGGCAATCATAACCCACGTGCTCCCTTGCTTTCTTAGCACCTCGGTAAACAATGTCAAGTGTAGCAGTCCTCAGGCTCCTGCTCTTTACTCAGGTCTGTCCCCTAGAACTGCAAGCTTAATCTCAGCAAATACTTTTTTACTCACTAGGCAAGTAACACACAGGAATTGCACCCCCAGCTCAAGGTCTAGTCCACCTCAGAAACATATACATTGCATTCAGGCCC
The DNA here is from genome assembly GCA_013401275.1 of Pandion haliaetus. Taxonomy (NCBI): domain Eukaryota; kingdom Metazoa; phylum Chordata; class Aves; order Accipitriformes; family Pandionidae; genus Pandion; species Pandion haliaetus. Next base: position 176,626 of record VYZV01000541.1, on the reverse strand, counting down.
TTCCCTCTGCTACCAAAGTTTCCTACCTGCCAGTATCCTGACAGAGTTCCCATGCATCTAACACACAAATCCCTGCACCAGCAAATAAGTCTCTCTCCCCTTAAGTGAGGCTAACAGCTGAGTTTATGTATTCAGTGAAGCCTGAAATCAGTAACATCTGAGTTACACTGAGCCCCTAAACACTGTTGTTCTTCAGAGGTCCCTATAAAAATGCAGGTCATCTTCCTTTACGCCAAAGGACTTTGATCTGCTGCAGGAGGGCGGCCGGCAATAAGAGCTTGCACACAAGGGTCCCAGCAGTTCGCAATGGCTCCAGGCCCCATTAAAATGCAAACCTTTCAAAAATCAAAGGCAACAGCGAGGGGACTGAGCCCAGGCTGCAGGGCTGTGCTCTGCAGCCACAGCAACCTCCACCACAGAAGGTCAGAGACCATCTAACACTCACACAACTAAACCAGGTTTGAGGGACCCCAGGATCACAGTCTGGCACAAAAGACTTTATTTCTGATCACATGCAACGCTGCAGGATTGTGAGAACAGAAACTGTGTCCTGTCTCTAACTTACTAACTTACTCTGAGACAGACTGCTCAGAGACTGATATTACTGCTCCTCAAATCTTCTCAAAGTTGATTTTCTCCCCATTATCCTCCTAGATTTCTCATCCTTTCAACCCACTCTCTTCCTGGAGGGAGTGTGGGGAGGGGCAGGCATCAGGACTCCCGAACAGTCTGGTGGAGTCCTGCAAACACCCAAATGCCTCTCCCTGCAAAGCAACAGCTCCCACATGGGAGGAGGGAAACCTTGTGAGACTCTGAGGCACACCTAAATCTACCTTAAATCAATAACAACTGTGGCAGATGAACAAAAATCCAACCTCTGAAAAATATACAATGTGCGAGAAAGTAAAATAATCCTACTCCCCCCCCCCCCCGCCGACGCACACGAAGGGTGAAAATCAGTGACAGACCACGTAGGTTTTTTCCTCCTGCCCAGCTAAGGAAAAGTAAATGTTCAAGTGAGTCCCCTCCAAGTCCCTCTCGCAGGCTGGAGCGAGCCGCTCTACTCTCATCATACCTTTATTCCTCCGTCTCACCACCCCAAGCCGGCACTTGAGTGAAACAGCAAACATCTTCCCCAACCGCAGCCTCCAGCGCTCCGCTCACATGGCTCTGTGCCGCTTCTCCCTCCGCACCTCTGCCTGGCTCTGTGAGGGGCTGCTGGCTCGAAATTAATTTATGATTACTGTGAAATGGAGTCGTGCTTTATGTAGTGGCAGAGGGAGTGGGAAGGGGTTTTGGGGGGAGGGTGGCTGAGACAGAGCTAGGAGGGACACAGACCCTTTCCAGTACTTTCAGTGGGGGCTGTTTTGTCTTGTTATCTTGTCCAGATGAATAAAATCACTCACTGATCTTTATAAACCTATCGCCAGTCTCCTACTGTTAAGGGCTGGGAATCTGGTACTACATTAACATACTAATTCGCAAAGTAACATTATTCCTTAGCACATATGGGTGCATGCTTGCACTTCACCAGAAAGCTAATCCAGAGCTTACCAGAGCAAAGGAGATAACAGCCTTCAATTTTCTGGGACCAGTTCACCAGAAACCCAGCACCAGCGCACGTGCCCTGGGGCTACGTGCTGGTAATGGCCCCAGCAGCGCAAGGTCTACTAAAGAAACTTTTCTGCAAAAGAACTTTTTGTGTCTGCAGAAACCATCGACAATGTCCTGCAGCCCTGAGAGCGAAGCCACCATCCCAGGGACACACAAGCCACCTGTTGAACATCAGCTCCCCAAACAAAATGCCTGATGTATCCCGACTCCTACCTCTTACTTGGAGAAGTGGGATGATGGATCATCTTAGAGATTTTTGCTGGGGATGGAACAGCCTTGGGGCAGTTCAGGGCTGCACTTTCAAAACTGCCGGAGAGCTTTTGTTTTCATAAGCTGTTGCGTACAGCAGAGGACAGCAGGCAGCCCCAGGCAGTATCCCAGGATATAGCTGGTTCTCAGCAGGGGTTGTTGAGTAACAGAAAACACCAAGCTTATATTGGGCAGAATTACCAGGGAATTTAGGGGAAAGCAAGACAGATGCCTCACTCTTGACAGGACCACTCTGGGTCCACGAAAAGTCAGCCCCAAACAAACCCTCACCAGGAGCTCATGCTGCAGGAAACAGCAAAGGTTTCTTCCCAGCTGTACTACCTGAGGGTCTGTGTGGGTTGGACTCTTGGTGAGACCCAACACACTCACCTGGAGGGACCAGTGATGTTCAAGAGGGCCTACTTTGTGGGATAAAAAGGAGTTTCAGGGACCTCTCCAAGTACTCAAAGCCAGCGTGACAGGGTAGATTTGGTGCAGCTAAGAGAAAAGGGGTCCCTTTGTCCAGACAGGTCTGGTGACTAAGCAGACATGAAAAACCAAAAGCCTATGGGTCACATGGTGACAAGACACCATTCATAGTCCGCAGGTTACACCCTGTTAAATATGGGCAGCACAGTAGGGTGAAATACATATACAATATATTAGAGACAATGTAATAAATCTACACAAGGAATAACCATTTGAGATACTAGCTGAGAAGATACTGTGCTACCTGTTCTTGTATTCAGCTTAATATTCTGACATTTTCTCACATGCTGTCACCAAAACTCAGATTTCCAAATGAATAATTTTCTGGACTTTTGAACGCCTGGGAGAGAACAACAGCAGAGGTTTACCACTAAGTCTTTACAAAGATTAGTTATATGAATTTGTCTTTTCAAGTCAGGCTAAATGCAGTCTTGCATAGCCCAGTACTGCCTCAAAATGGTAATCTGAAGAGCTTCCATAGGTACGATTTTTCTCTGTGTTCAACAAAAATTAGGACTGTGGTTTGTGCACCCCTTGTTCCACAGACCATCCTCTGACCGCACAAACCCCCACTTGCATCTCTGGGCCAGAGAGGCATCAGTGGTAACGGGATGTACTTTGCCCCTCTGTGGCAGCACTTTTTAGGTCTCAGCCACACGTTGGTGATCATGCACCCATACACTCTGCCCCTGACACTCCTCTTGCTCTTCTCCATCTCCTCACAGCACACTTGCCAAGTCAGGGAGGGTCACGCAGAGAAATGTGGACTCTTCCCACTCTCTTTGGGTGGAGGGACCTTAGAAAGGGTTTGTGACTGCACATCAGGTCTCGCTGCCTTCCTTGCCCAGCCCTGCTCATCCCCATACTCTTCTGGGAGAAGGACACTTGCTGAGGACTCTGCCTGACCGATATGTTACTACTCCCTTTCATCTGACTTTCAGACCCAAATCACACTGGGAGTAGCACTTTGGTTGGCCTTTTCTACTGAGCTGAGCCCCTCCCAGTGCCTTTTAGCAGCTGAAGCAGGCAAAATATTCTTCACTTTCTCTATGGGAATTCAGACAATGGCAGAAGCAGTTCTCAGCTGCTTCTTACCATGGTCCTAGGGGAGCTCAAAGGTGCCTTCTAGGAACCTACAGGGAAACTCTGATTTATAGAAGAAAGTCCCATTACTAAGTCAATATCTGAGGGCTAAAGGCTGCTCTCAACAGATGGACATTTGGGAGTTTACCAACTCTCTGAGAACCTTCTCTAGCCAACATTTCTGCTGATCCCACAGATGACTTAGGAGGTCACAAATTGTTTCCACAGACCAACTGCTGCAGGCAGCAACACACTGCATCTTTCAGGAGCCCCCTTAGGGACATTACACAGAGTAATTCACCTATGATGCCTGAACTCAGCAGTGCTCTGCCACAGAGTCTTTGCACTGAATTACCAGGATCACCCTCCCACATTTTAGGCTGGAAAGACACATGCACATTTCGGTAAATTCAAACTCAAAGGTGTAAGTTTGGGACCAAAGGAAAACGTAACACAGAGTGACCCAGAAAGCTTTCCAGCAAAGAAAGGGCTAAAAGAGAGCTGCTTTGAACGCATGGCAGTGTTAGCGGCACAGCACAAATGGCAATCCCAGAGGAGCTAACACCGAATTTCAAATTCAAGAATTCCAATTACAGACCCTCAAAACTCAATAAATCCTCAGCGCTTTAGAAAGCAATCTTTATGTAACAGCACTAGAGATTATCTTCTTGACTCCCTCTTGTTTTCTTTAAAATATAGTTGAACGCATTGACAGGTGTGTACATGTATATTAAGTACAGATAAATTTAGATGTAATGCATGTATTTAAAGCCTCGTACAGAAGATGAAAAGCCTGAGAACGTTTGCGTTGCTTGAGAAACATACACTTGGGGCTGACGATGGGTTAAGGGATGGGGCCAAGCAACAGGGCCTCTCCTCCTGCTTCTGCCACAGCTGCAAGAGCCCAAGGAAGCTGATCAGATCACACAGAGCCCCAAATGTTCAATTTCTGAGACAGCCTGAGAAGTGATCCCCAGCTCCCCATGCACAGTTGCTTGCTCTGTCCAGGTTGCTTTTTCTTGTCTCACATCTACTGAGCAGATGCACCTGCAATTAATTTCACTGGAGCTGTAGCAGAGGAATTTATACAGTTTTCCCAATCAAAATACCATTTTGCACCAGATTTTGCCTGCTTTCATGATGCTGAAATACCAGTCTATAAATAAGACTAGAGGAACCATGCCGTTTCGTCCTCTCTCTAGGTTCATCACTGGGATTTAATCATATTCAGACATAAACCTGAATATTAAGATCCAATTTACCCTCCTCTGAGAGGCTCAGAGAGCTTCTTTAGCCAGGGGAATTGCCTGGATGTCCCAAGACAATTGGTTTTACCTCAGAGGAAATTCCAGTCACAAACAAAACACAGCTGTTTCTCTTTGATACTGAAACAACTGTGTTTTCAGCTCTCCCGCATATAAATCTAATCTTCATTTCTAAGGAAATGACTGTGGGGACACTGGTCATCAAGAGTGCACAACAGGAGGAGTGAGAAATGCAGCAATTAAACTAAGAGGATAAAAAAGCATTTGTATAATGGGAAACCTATTACCATTTATCACGTCTGGTATTTGAAGTGGCTCTGCCAAGCCATAGAATCCATTGCAAATAATGCAAGAGGATAATGAAAATAGATCTACACCAAGTTTCAGAAAAATAAAGCAAAACACTGTGTGATTAATGAATATACAGTATTCAGAATATATGCATGTACTGCTGCTTTTATCTGCATGGCAACAATTACACTTCTTCTAGAATAGCAAATTGGAGAAATGGTAGGGAAGAAGAGAGTCTTCTATTCTTGTAAACATTTCAAAATATGTATCAGAACAAAATTAAAGGAGCAGAAACTATTCAAAGTAGAGCTCACATTAAATTAGTTAATTTTTTCCTTGAAGTTGCCGTACAGTTTCTTTCCTTCCTCAGGAACAATAATGCAAAATCCCGTGTGTCTAATACACATCCTGAAAATTACACACTGTACTAAAACGTATTTTAAAAGGCAGTATTTCCCTACTAACAGGTATAGTTATCATTGAATACGTTCGTGTTACAAATACCAAAAATACTGCCTTTGTGAATTTGTTCAGATTATTTTCATCTTCTCTTCACTAGTTTAAAGGATGTTCCAACCTTGCTTTCTATGTGCTTCAATTCCGTATGACTATAGGTACAGTCAGTGGGCAGACCCGTAAAACAGGTTCTGGGGGGAAAACTTCAGATATCTATGGAAAGGCAGCCATCTATTTTTCTTTTCATTTTGTATTTTCACATTGTCTGCAAAAAGTAAAAACAGATATTACCAAATACTGGGGTGACAGGCTTTTTTTATCATTACTGTAGATCAGACTACATTAAACTGGCTAACCAGTGTACAACTTCCATTTAAAAAGAAAGCAAAATAAACAAAGTTCACTACAGATTGGTTTGCTCTATAAATAGCATATGAGTAGCTTCTCATTGGAATAATTTCAGGCATCAGTAACAAAAGGCATGAAACAACCTGCCTTCTTACTACAGCACTTAGTTAAAATCTTGCCCTTAGTAAACAGATTTTGTTGGATAACTGTCCAGTAAAAAGAAGTTAAACAGACTGGCCAAAAACAGACTGAAGGTATCTCTCAAAAATATTCATGCCATAACGCATGTTAAGATAAGCCATTGCAATCAGCAGACAACAGATCTCCCCCTAAGAGTTTGGGAGCTCTTTGAGAGCCACAGAAGCAAATAACATTGGCCAAATGTGGCATTAAAGCATTTGGAGACAAAAAGTCTGTGTTAGCTGGGAAGTTGGATCAATGCTGAAACAACAGATCCAATACAGTAATGCCTTGAACAAAAGTCAGGATGAGCTGATCTATAAAAATCAGGTCTCCCATAGACTCATGGGATGCTATGTGTTAGCAATGAAGCTCTCCTACCTGATGCGTGAATTCCAGCAGAAATACCCGTATCCTCTGTGTAAAGCAGAGCAACACCAGGGTAGCCAGCAGCCAGAAGGTGCTCACCCCCTCCCCAAAGCGACTGAACAGATCCCAGGCTCCAAGTTTATTGCCTCTTGGTGCCCATTAAATCAAATTTGCTGCTAACAAATGCTGTTAGTTCAGGATCGGGGGGTCAAAATGACAGCTTGGCAAAGCTTGTTTCTCCTTGTGTGTTGACATTGTCAATAACAAAGGCTTGGGAGAAGGTACTCTGCCCACACTGACACCTGTACTGTTTTAACTGATTACCCTTAATAAATGATCCCGGTGACAGCATGAACAATGAACTGTTTCACTGAAACCATGCTCGATTAGTAGACAATTCCCAAAAGGAAATGGTCTAAATTATGCTTTACAAGTACCTTGCTTGGTGCTAATTAGCATGGCTACAGCTTTCCCAATGCAATGCCACAGCCTCCAACGGAGTAACATCATGAGGGGAAGTTTGATGTGCCACTATTAGGTTTAATTACCCTGACAATAACTTACAAAGGTGACAGTCTGTCATGAAACTGTGTTCAGCTAAGTAGACAAACAGGCTTCAGTCATTAACCTTCACCTTCGGTATTTTGAAAGCCCTTCGTATTCTCTGCATCCACGGGAAACTTCTCTGACATGCTCTGAACATCCTGTGCAACTTTTTACAAACTCACCAGCTTCACAGAAGGCCATGTCATGAGAAATGCCATGTTTAATTTTCAGCTATATGCAATTATCTCCCTGAATTAAAACTTCTCCAGACCCTCGACCCTCTGTAGCATCAGCTGCAAGAAACCAGCAAGAGTCTTTTTGGAGAAATGCCCAGTTCTCACCATCACATTTGCTGAGACTGTGAATGGAGCTGTGTGTAAGCACCACAGTCCCACAGTTTCAAAAGTAACACTCATGGGGACTGCACCTCCAGCCCAAACTACTGAGATGCTAATGGTTTGTTTGTATCTTGATTAGACTGAGACTAGAATTCAAGGAAGATTATTTAAAGACAAGTGAAGGCTAGGGGTGAAAGCTACATGCTGATGATGTCTTCCTAGTTGTCCTCTCCATAATTCACACACCAGATTGGCAGGAAGGCTGAATGTGTAGGACTTTATGGGCACTTTTCTGCAATTCAAGTAGGTGAATGGCATTTGAATTATATCCCAAAGCTAAGGTGGCAGCTAATTTAAACATTCACATCTCTGTTCCTCTTTTTTGAGCTTCCAACTTGAGCCCTATCAGTATTACTTAGGCATCTCCTCCTACTATAATTATTTTATCAGCTGACAAGAACATCTCAACAATTCACATGTAAAAGTGTTCTTACATTCTTCCCTGGTAGTATTTCAGTAGTGATGCTGCAGTCTTATCAGCATCCAGAGCAAACCAAAAGCACAGGTGCTTGATGTTCTGCCCATCTTTTTTTCCTGCTTCTGCACAACACAGAGCATAAGAGAAACCAGGTCCCTACTTGGAAATGCTGCTGCAGTAGTAGTAAATAACAGCAGTTGCTTAACTGCATGAAAATGTTATAACCCCAGTTCCAAATGCATACAAGACATGTATTATCCCAAAGAGTAGTGACCAAGGTGGTACTGCCTGTGGCCCATGGTAAGAAGCATGGTCTTGCAGGTAGAATATTGTTGCCGGGAATCAGCCTAAGACCATAGTTTATTTTGCCACGAAATGCTGAAGCTGTTCTTTAATAATTAAATGGTACAGTATGTTTGTTCAATCTGCAAATCCATGGACAAGGCATCAGTCTTTCCAAGAAGACAGCTGAGTCTCCTGAAGCAAGAAATTAAAATAGTCTTATCTCCATGTGCTGTATTGCCACTTGCTCTGACTGCCAATTTATTCAGAAGAATGAAAGCCTCTTGCAAATGCTGGCTGCAGATGCTAGCCTAGACAGGGATCATGCTATGCCTTCATGTATGTACTCCCAACAGTCTTCTCACTGTATTTCACATTGCTGTTGTGCTAATGAAGCAATTAGCTAGTAACAGCCCGAGACAAGTTAGTGTGCCAAAGGCCAAAAGTCGTTTCCCTTTTAAACAGGTTCTCGTTACCCAGTTTAAGTGCCAGCTGCAGTCTTACTGTGAGCACAGTTAAAAGATAATACACAAATCTAACTGTTACTTACAGAGCACCATCAGTCTTCCCAGCCCCAAAAAGGGTGATAGGAAACCTGCAGTCACTGCAACATGCAGTTTAGCTTTGAAATTAAACAGCCTCACTTTAGACATGTTATATTGGGAAATTTAAAATAGTCATGCCAAATAGGTACTGTTTCTGCTAGGAAATATATGCACCTTTTTAAATAGCATGTTTGTGCTGGTAGACTTGCTGTTACTGATTTAGCACCCAGGAAAAAACTAATTTGTTTTTTAAGCAAAAGATTTAAAGTTCAAAGTTACACAATTATTAAATCAATATCAGAGTGTTTAAGAGGTATTAAGGACCCATGAAATTGAATTTTGTTATTATCATTAAACACACTGTACCAACATTATGTTTGCTTATATAGATCTCATCTGGGGGCTCATTTTGCCTGCATTGTACAAATGTTCCCATATCATACTGAGTGCAGTTCGAGGAGACAGAGAAAGAATGGGCCAAGAGAAGTACAATTCTTTCAATTTTAAACTGTTATAGACAGGTCCCTTTTCCAAAATAGTAACAGTAAACGTGTTTCGCTCACAAGAACAAATTACTTAGGGAAAGAGCACATTATCTGTGTTCTGGTCTCCTTAAATCAAAACCAGATGTCTGCCTTCCAGAAAACCAACTGGAAGGTTTGCCTTGGTCCTGTCCAAGTTACTAGTGATACACGGATGAAGGTTTTGGCCTGTGTTTTTACAGGACATCAAGATAAATTATTCTTGTGCACCATCAAATTTAATGACCACATCCACTGCCACATATAACTGGCACTGGTTTCTTGTCTGCAAAACAGCCACACCAGTTTACTCTGGCAGAAGACTTGCCCATCAGTGGCTTGCCCAGTATTGGACTGGGAGCCAACAGCAGAGTAGGAAACTCAGCCCAGCCCTAATTAAATGCATACATCCATCTGAAAACTCATCATTAATTTTTCTTACTTTAAGCATTTTTCCATTCACACAAGGCTTGATTTTCTTACCCCATTTGACAGTAGGTACAGATTTGCCAGTCCTATGGTTGTCAGACCCAGAGCTGCACCATCGCAGAGGTGGCCCAATACTCACTCTTCCAAGAACTGACTGCACCCATAATTAACTAGAGACTTGTTTGGGAAATGCCTAAATCATAGTAATTCTCATCATAATGGCATAATTAAAAATGGATGAAATCTCACTGACAGGTGAGATTTTGAAAAGCACTTACCATCAATTTCATACTTCCTGCTAAGGGAGATACTTTTGCCATCCAAGGGAGACTTTGAGAACTCCAGCTCCCATGTCTACTCTCTTCAGACTTCATTTGTTATCCCTGTTTCTGAAGTACTTTCCTACCCCAATACCCTACATTTTCCTCATCCAGGAATTGCCACGTTCATTTCTCTGATTAGGAATTCCAAACTCAGCCCCTCACAAAGGCTACAATTCAGCCTATATCTTATATTTTATGTTAAGGTCTAAAAACAATATCAAAGCTGCATTTTATAGTCAGGGAGCTTGAAACTCTCACTCTCTATTTGCCTTTCCTTATTAATGGATTGGTCCCATCATCAGGTGAACGAGCAGGAAAATACTTTGCTTCAAATTCACTGTTGATGCACCCTAGAGGTGGGTCTTTGGATTGATGAGAGGGAAGATGATGCTTGGAGTTTTCTAAAACTCCTATGCTGCCTGGCTTTGCTTACTTATTTTTATTATTCAACTGTAAAAGAGCTGCCAAAGCAAGTGCTGCAGAGTGTTTTGAGAAGTTAGTTCAGCACATCTCTGCTTCCCTAGGAAATCAAGCAGTTGGCCTCCAGGCTCACCTGTGCTTGTCTCATCCACAGACTAATTCAAGATCAGCTGCAAAAAGGACTAAACTACCCAGCTTCTGCAACTACTTGTGAAGCAAGCGAGATGTGGATGTCATCTCTAACCATATGAGCATTCACGTACTTGCTCTTGATGAAAAAGATCATCTGTACCATTACACATTTTCACTCTTACCTATCTCCTTGGCATTTATTACAGGTGACCCCAAGATGGAAGGGCTGGCTTGAAGCTGATCACTACAGTCCTCTGAGAGCTGAAACCTGCAGCTTTGATTTAGCCACTCTCTAGTGCTTATTGTTATCGGAAACGTGAGAAAGAGGCATGCAGAAATTTGTGGAAACCTTAACAGTAACAAAGTATATTTATTGCGGCAATATTACAGAGATTTAAGGAACTCGTCTATTTTTCTTTTTGCAAATATTAGCCTTCAGCAAAGACATGAAAACATTTGTCTTTAGAATAAAGAGGACATTATCAGCTAATTAATTTCTAGCACCAAACAGTCCAGATGAAGAAGGGTTTAATTGCTGAAAATGCTGAAACAGAATATTTTCACAGCGAAACTTATGTTTGGTTACAATGGATTGATTCTGTTTGATCAAAAGCTTCTCTGTACAATTGTCTTAGCTGGAAGTTAGAGATCCCATAACCAATCATGAGCTTTTATTCACCTTTGAATCTCCAGTGTATGCCTGCAATCCCCCTTCCGCAGCCGCTGCAGGATGTGCAAGTGGGGTGCCCAGGAGGAGCTATAAATAATGCAGCTCCATGACCCTGTTAGCAAAGAGGGAGATCGGAGAAGCTGGGGCTTTGAAAGGGTACCAGACTCCACTTAGCAAATACAGCTTTCTCCTTCTGCTGGTCACCACATGGGAAATCACTTCGAAAGGTTGAAAAAGGGCAACTCTTTCTAGCTCAATAGACCAGTTTACATCTTGCGATATGAGCATAACTGGTAATAACTGCTTCATTTACAGTACACTCACTACCTTAGGGCACAGGCAGAAAGAGGATTATCAGGGTCTCCAGCCTGTTGCCTTTCTCAGGATCATTTGCCTTTATCTACAAAAATCCCTGCCTCAGTGCTATTAACCCTGACTTCTTCAGAGCCACACATTAATTCCTACTCTTAGGTTTTCCCCTTTCCACCAGCAACAATACTGCTCCCACTAGCAGAACACTTGGTGCCAGGTCTCAGAGTTGGCCCAGGACCAGCAGGTTAAACATCTGCTGCTTGACTGCTATTTGCAGTACTCCAGTACCGTCCCCAGACCACGACCAGGACCAGATAGTGCAGCACACGTACACCCAGCCTGGTGCTGACGCTTTGCCAAAAGGATCTTTTTCCCTTTCCTGTTTCTCCCCCTTCCCTGATGTACAGCCTTGTCCAAATCACTTCACCTCCTGCATTTGCATATAAAAAAAGCAAGCATTTATTTAGAGGTTCCTCAATACACTATTTTAGTTATCACCACTTTTACCAAACATCTTCACACCCGGGGGTACACAGAGCTCTATGAACAGCCACATTCAAAGAAGAGAGGCATAGGAATACACAAATCTCTTTTTCCAGCATCTGAATTTATGGCTGAAAACTAAACTATCAGCTTTGCAATGATTTACTGCTGTACAACAAGACCCATAGGATATAAACAGAGAAGACAACCCTGCAGGACAATAAATTGCCACAAACCAAACTGTCATCACAAAATGCATAAAAGCCATGTGAAAGCAATCCCACTGATGGGACACAGAGGGCCTTATGGCAGCTGCTCTTCTGCCAGCATGAGGTACAGGTGCCTCTTCCAAAGCAAGCAAGGGGGAGACGCCTGTCCCTGGCCTCCACCATCACCTGCAGCTCTTCCCATCTCCTTCCCTGCCCAGGGTCCGGTACACCCCACTGGCTTCTCATGAGCTTTGCCCCATGATGTCCAGAGCACCAGCCCCGAAATCCTGATGATGAGACATTTCTGAAAGGCTATCAAGTTTCATCAGGCCCAAAGGCACCTAAAGCACCCAAACCCTTTGGACAGCCTGGCCATGTAGTTTTGGATTCTTTTGTTGGTGTGGTCCCACTCTGGGCCAGGCACCTATCTGAAGATATTTGTCTTCACCCCAGGGATCAGGTGGGACAAGACTAGCTCTGAGAGGAGCCAGTCATCAATCACTGCAGCTTCTGATCTCCTCTGCCTGCCAGGGCTGCATCTCTGTGGGTCTCCATGTCCCTCCAAGCCCCAGCACTCATGAACTTCAAAGCCACAAGAAATGCAGGAACAATTCTGGTGAGCGCAGCCAGTGGCTTTACAAGGATGGCCTGGTTTTAATTATGTGCCTGGGGGATTTCTTGTGGGAGGATAAAGCAACTAGGTCTGGCATCACTTAGCAATGGAAGGGTAGAGTTTAACACAGATGATCTGACTGGCTGAGCCACTTCCCTTTGAATGCATTTATTTAACCTAGAAGTTCAGTAGCACTGTATTTCTAAGGTAGCTGATACTGGGTGGAAAATCAGAAGAATAAATGTATCTTACCTTTCAGAGGGACCAGAGGAAAAAAAATAATTAAAAAGTCTCCAGTATAAATTTTAATTCCCCATAGCATTACACATGACTGGGATGTGGGTTTATATTCAGAGCCCTAGTCCAGTGCAGAGAGCTACAATAGATGGCAAGTGCATCTAGATCACTGACAATTCCCCCTCCCATAGCAAATTTAACTCCCTCCGTTGAGGATAATGTGAGATTTTCCCAAACAGCCCCTTTGCTGAATTTGCCTTTCTGCTTAGACATCACAAAGCCAGGCAGCTCAGTGCTGCTTTGAAATGGGGGGGAGGGGGACGCGTGTGAAGAAAACAAATCCAGAGGGACTGTCTGCAGGGAAATCCAAGGAGCTACAAGAAGATAAAATGAGAGGCAAAGAAGAATCCTTATGAAAATGCATGAGATGTGAAAACCTGACAGGCCAATTAAACATGCCTAAATACGATCAGAGATTATCCCAATGCCACTGCTGTGTCCTATTGTTCTCCACCCTCCTTTTGTTTCCCCTCTCCAGCCTCCAGAGGAGTAGCTCCCAGGCATCCCCCAATCCCTCCTGCTCACCCCTCCAACCAGCGGCAACCAGACATTACAGACCCATCGCTCCTTGCCTTTTGTCTTCGCACACACTGCTTTTTTACCAATCCTGGGCCAGCTGATGGCATTTCTATTTTCTGTGCACTGCTCCTGAAGAAGGCACACAAATGCCGAGAGCCTAAGAGGAGTGGGGGCTGGCTGATGCTTCTGTAAACACCATGCTAATCTGTTTAAGATATTAGACTCCTATATATGTGTTTTTAATAATAAAGGCAACATTTAAATGCTGCCAAGGTATCAGAGAGACAGTAGCAGACACAGAAGAGCCACGTCTACCATATAAACAATGGAATATGCTCTCTTATCTTTTCATACCACTAGGCCTCCAGGCTGCAAAATAAATGATTGCATTCATTTACATTTTATTGTGGAGATATAACTGGCTGGAATAACTGCCAGCAGAGAATCTGACTGTAGGAATGCACTATTTTTCTCCCCATTTTCCTTAAGAGATGCTTTTTTTTCTGGCAATCTGTCTCTATCACTGTTGTCTAGATGGCAGAAGGGGCATTAACCCACTACGTATCTTGCATTTATGAAAAAAAGCCATCAGTTCAGCTTTTTACAAAGCCTCAGGCTAACAAACTGTTACAGAGTAGCACAAACTGTGAAAGAGGGGCTCTTCAGGTAAAGCACATCCAGGCAGTAAAGCCAAAACTTTCTTAGATAGTCACACATTTGTGTCCCAAAAACCCTACAAGCCATATAGAAGTCAGCCCATAAGATCCATCTTTATCTTAGCCAGTCACTTATACTTCCCTTACAGTCAATGGAAAAAAACAGGCTCTCCAGAGAATTCATCCCACAGGTTTGAGACATCTATTTTGGGTTGAGAAGCACCAATTCCTCTCCTTTTCCTGCTAAGCAGCCTAGACACATAGCTCAGAGGGAGAGGTCCGCTCCATATGTCCAGCTGAGGTGGACCCAGGCCATCTAATTAGTATTGCCCATATAGGTTGGCATTAACTACAGGTTCAAAAGAACCGTGTCATTCTTTTGATAGAAAGAATAACCAAATAAATAAAAAACAACCAAAGTGCTCAATCTCCCAGGTCAGCACGCAAAAGCTTAGCAGATGGTTAGAAGGATGTGGACTGAATGTAAAACTCAACCCTTGGTTCCCAGGCAGCAGGAAAGCTCAGGGCTGGGTGTGAACTTTCTCAGCTGACAACTGCCTATTAAAAAGATAAAGTAAAATGCACACAGGGTTAACAATAGTAATAACTGACAATTTAGGGCTAGCTAACATTTTCCACTGCCTCCTTGTTTTCTGATACCTAAATATTTTCAGTTTTTAATTTCCTTTCTTATTTGTTGATCAATTTCTAACTAAAGATGATGTAAGAAATATAATGAAAAGTTTAAGCAAAAATATTCGAGTATATTTCACTGGAAAAATGGTGTCAAAACCACATCTCAAACTCTTGAACTACCTGAGGAGGTAAGACAAGAGAAAGTCTGGGCAACTGGAAGCAGAATGAAATGGGAGTATGAATAACATGAGTAAATGAAATAAAATCAAATCATCTTTGATGGAAACTGTGGTTCCCACCACAGTTTATGACTGAAAGCAGCAGGGAGACAACAGAGGGACCCAAGGAAGAAGTTGTTAAAGAATCCTCCAGTGGCTTGATCCCACTGGGGTTACGGGCAGCCCAGTTAAACACCCTCTACGCTGGCTGGCTTTAGGTCTGATCCAGATCACAGAGAAAGATGGCAAGATGTGCTAGGGTATGATCTCCTGATTGCTATGGCGTAATTAAAGAAGGCATTACACACGAAAGCACGAAGGGACAGTCTGAGCAGTGCATACCACCCTCACCTCAGTATTTGCTGGCTTTCTACCACTCACCCATTTGATACAAACCACCTTTGCAATGCAGATTTTTAGCGGAAAGCATTTGTCACGTAGAAGCTGAAGCCGAGAGCAGGATAGTCACCAGTGTTGTTTATCATGGCACTGGCTCGGGCCTCAAGCTCAAAGACCAACGTTCAGCCTTGCCCCAACCTGTGTAACCCTAGGCAAGTCCAATACCATCTCTGTGCCCCAAGCCTCCAGCTGTAAATGAAGCCATCCAGCCACCCGTGGTCCTGTAAGAATGGGGCCATCAGATGCTCCAGGACAGGGTCAAAAAACAGCTCAACAGAATTAGGTGGGCGAGAAAGAAAAGAGCAAGCCCATAAAACGTTCAAAAACTGCAACAATGTTATTGCAAACAAACTACCAAAGTGACAGTGGAAAGAACAGTGACCTACATTAGACATGAGCATAGCTTTGTCTTAAGTGTAGTTTCATAAGCGCTTTATATCCCTTGGATGCTGGCAATGCAGAATGAAGGAAGCTGAGCCTGATGGCCAATGCACAGCCCTTCACATTTTCCTCTGCTGGGTCACAGCCACCGGCAGAGAGTTCCAGCGTGCTGGGGACATGTCAGTGAATGCTGTAAATGTCCCTTTTTCACATTCTGGGCTTCTCTTATTTGGCTTTTTTATAAACAGGCTAAAACCAGAATAATTTTTAGTGATATTACAGCTACAGCATAGTTTGCTTGGAAGATAAGGATGGATAGAACGGACCTGGGTCCAGACCAACTTTGGCCATAGCACAGTTTCACAGACAAAAACACACCTCAGAAAAACAGCAACCTAGATTTGTCCATTTCCCATTGCTTTTCTGTTGCACAAATACACATAATTAAACAGGCTTAAATTCCACAAAACACAACACCACATAAACAAAAATCTCAATGAGCTACATGTTTTCCCTGCACTTTTAGGAGCACCATCCCACCAGAAAGATGACTCCCTGCTGTCCCCAGTCCACAGATGGGCAAAATGCCACCCTCGCAAGCAAGAGAAGGTTTATAAAAGAGACCCAGGAGTCTCAGTTCCCTTCTCTTACCACTTCTCCCACCAACATTTTTCAGCCCTTGAAAATCATGACAGCAGTGGCTGGCTGTAGGAAGCTCTCCTGTCACGTAAGCAATGGATATCAAACAGGCACATTATCTCCGGGCGAGCAGGAGCATTCCTGTTTCCTTACCACCGGTACAGAGGTGCAGGCGGCACAAACCACCCGGGTCACAGAGTTCCTGGCTCTCCCCTTCCTCCTCCACCCTCAGTTCCTCTTTCCATCTCTTCCTCCTCCTCGATGACTTCTTAAGGATCTTCAAAACCTTGTTCACTTTATTCATTTGGTCTCCCAGCCACAGAAAGGGGATGGGATCTCCCGGACTCCTGTGTCTCAGCAGCTCCAGCTCCCTGGGAAGGAGGGACAGCTAGAAGCAGGCAGGTCACTGGGAGGCACAAAAGCGCTTGTGTGTGTGTGCATGTGTGTGTGTCAAAAGCTTCTTTCCACCCAAAGAGAGAGTTTTGGGTGGTGGCGGGAGGGGGGAAGGAGAGAAAAGAATTTCTTTTGCCTCTGTCCATCCACAGCTCTTGCAGACAGCAAGAGCAAGCATTTCTTCTCCCTGATGACTTGGGAAAGCTCATAAACTCGCAGGGGCAGCAGATCTTGTATGGGGTTTTCAATTTCTGTTTTCAACAACACATGCATTCTGGCAGATTTCAAACGCTCCTCAGGCAAAAGAGTCAGCATCAGCTCAGAAAAAGCAGTGACTCTTAAAGGATTCTGGCTTCATTTCAAAGATTAGAAATAGCTAATGCAGGCAGCAAATAATATCTCTAACTGTGAGAAGCGCTAAATAACTGTGTGACCTGTCGGAAAGAACCTTGACTTTCCTGGACTTGCATAATTACTCACATTTATCCAGCACCTTTCAGCAATCACTTTCTCGCCAACATCTTTGGAAAGAGGCAAGTAATTTCCCCAGTTTCCTGCAGACATTGAGGCACTGCGAGGTGAAGTAGCTAGTCAAGACGTTTTCAGCACAACCACTGAATACAACCCTGCAAATAGCTTCTCTCCCTACTTCAAAAGTTTAGACTCTAAACTTTTCAAGTAATTTAGAGCCCCTAAACATTTTTAAATGACCCTCTGATATTTTTAAATAGACTTTAATGGACAACAACGTGCAGTCTGCAGTGTCCACCCAGGGCCACAACTGCTCTCGGACACCAGCCAAATCACTGAGAAGGATGCAAGAAGCCCGTGCGGGAGGCTCTGACATGATCTCCTGTCTGTGGCAATGTCCAAAGATGAAGAACTCAGTGTCCCTTCCGCCACTGCCATCCTGGCATTGCAAACTAAGGCATGGGTGGGGGGTAAGAAGAGCGCTCTCCTTGAAAGAATCATTTTGTTTGGTAAATGACAATTTTCATAGTCAGGAGACTAAGTGGAAAATAACCCTGTGTGCTTGGGAAAGGCTGCCTGGGGGTCAGGCAGATGCTTTAGTGCTGGCTTCTCAGCTGTAAACCAGACCATGAGACATGACTTTAGGTAGAGGCTTATTAACCCACTCATGCCCATGGGAACCAATGGCAAAGGCAGATTATCAGTTCACTAACAATCAGGTCAACCCAGGGCCAACCTACAAAGGTATCTGGGTGCCCAGTTCCTATTTGCAGGATGAGCTTCCCTTGGAAAACTTTGGGAGGTGCAGTAGCTCCTGGCCCTGGGGCTGCAGGTCCCACAGGATCCCTTTGCCCTCTGGCCGTGCAGAGAGAGTCAACACTGTCCTATCTCCCACACTGATGCCAAGGAAATATCCATTGTGATTGTCTCCTGGCCATTTCGGGGAGGGAAGGTGATTTTGGGGCAGTGACTGTCAGACTGGGAGGAGCCCTCTCCAACCAGGGCAGTGGGGTTAGTGGAATGGAAAGGTCCTTCCCCAAGCAACCATGCGTGGGATGGACATGGCTGTGCCCAGCAGCAGGACCTATTAAGAGCCTCTTAATATGCCTAAAACTCCATCTAGAGTGATATAATTAAGAACAAATCCTGCAGTAGATAATATTAACAGATGTACAAATTAAATTATCATGCACTTCATTTAAGGCATTATAAATAGAGCCATTACTCTCCCCACGGAGCAAGATGCAACCCATGCCCACCGCCCCTATGCAAAGGCCAGCACAGGCCAAGCATGGCCCACCAGTGACAGCCACTGCCAGCCTCGGTTAACCCTTTCAGGCCTGAACTCTCACACCCAGATGTGGCCACATCAGCACTGCAGAGTAGACCCCAACAGCAAGCTTTGGCAGATGCAGTCTTCTCAGCTCATTAAGGCCCAATTTTTAATGAGACATGGCCC
Organism: Pandion haliaetus; assembly: GCA_013401275.1. NCBI lineage: Eukaryota > Metazoa > Chordata > Aves > Accipitriformes > Pandionidae > Pandion > Pandion haliaetus. The sequence goes on along the minus strand of VYZV01000541.1, from coordinate 157,913 downwards.
CAGACACACAGTGCTGTGCAAACTACACCACCCCAGGAAACTGTGCCTTTCCCATGCATCCCTCTGAGGCATAATTCCACCTTTCTCCAGGGCAGGAGGTAATTTGCACTGCTTCGTCTCAGCAGTTTACAATGGTCAGAGCTGGCTCGGCTACCCAAGAGCAAAGGCATCTCTTCTGCTGAGCAAGGATCTCCCTGCCTCCCCTCCAGGGCAGGACAGATGTGCCTGCTTCCCTTTCCTCTGTCCATGGGCAGCACTCAAATCGGAGCCTGCTCCTGGCAAGTGCTCATCCCAGTTTGCATTGGTTTTTGCCATTTGTGATCCCTGTGCTCTTCACAGGTGTTAAGGCTCTCAGAAGTGCCCTGGGAGATGGGCAGCGTGCTTGTCCCAGCCTCGCACAATAGTGAAACCCCTTGCAGTGGCTCCCAGATTACATATCAGGCTGGCAGCAGAGTCCCAAAGGGAAGGGGGAAGCACTATGCAGGCAGAAGGGCTCAAGGGTGATGGGGTCCATAATTCCTGCTAACATACAGGAGAACCCAACCTTACCCACCCAGGCCAGGGACAGACTTTACCCCTTGTCCTGCTCCCCTTTGCTCAGCTACTTCTTTGCACAATCTTCAGCATACTGGTATCCTTCCCCAAACTTTCCCCCACCTCCATCTCACTTCTACCCCAGACTCACTCCATTTCCTCCCCTTTCCTTTGGAGAATGGCTGTAATCCTTCATGTATTCCTCATCAGTGAGATTTATGAGTACAATTCCATTTTATTTTGATGGTTAGTACTAGCACTAATGCTGCTGTCATGTCTACATAATTAATAACAAGACCAATAATGCCAAACCAATCTAAGAGTCACTTTATTGGTCTTCAATGTCATTAGTCAGAGCTGACATAACCAATTCAAGTTGTTGTCCATACTGAGTCACCATTACCACATCTCCTATAAAAAAACCCACAGATTTAGGGCTGTACTGCAGCCCAGACTCCCAATCCAGCAAGCAAAGCTATACAGGATCATCTGAGGGCGATCCCCTCCTCACCTAATTAATATTTTAGAGAGCTGCAGCAATACAGTGAGCAGAAGGAAAGCAAGACAGCATGGAGCAATGTAAAGCGTTTTGCTGAGATGAGCTCTCGGGGACCAAAAGATACAACTTGCATGTCCCCTGTGACTGCAGATGCTACTTGCACTCAGCCCATTCTGCATTTTCCCACCTGCCACAGCGTCACATGGCCCATCATATACATGGATATAGAAAAATAGTCTTTGACGTAACATCACTGTCTGCCTTAGCATGCAAAAGCCTGTAGAGCTACTGCTGTCTGCAGCAGAGAGGTTGGTGTCCACATTCTTAAAACAGGGTCTGGCTGGGCACTATAAAACGTGACAAGCCACCATGAACCACCCAGGCCTTGTAGGCTACTTTTTCATGATTAAGTAATCATGAGATCTCTTAATAACCTGTTTGGGAACGATTTCTGCTTTATGGCCAGCCTGGCTGCTAATCCTGTAGATTGCACTCACACTGCTTTCAAAATTTATTCTGCAGTCACGGCAGCAAGTTGCTCTCTACTCATTTGAAAGCTGAAATCACTGCCTCAAAGCACTAAGATTTAAGGGGCGAAAAATCCTTCAAAGCAACTCACTAACTACTGCGAGTACTGGAAACACTTTGGTTTTCATTCAGGTAATCACACACTCTTTTCATGTCCTATTCCCACTTAGCTTCACCTTCAGCTTCTCACAAATTACCTGAAGCTGTTTGATTTGAGCCGAGATTTGGGTAGAATTTAGGAAAGTTCAATAATAACAGTTTAATATTGCTAAATTAATCCAAACTATTTGCTTCTCCCTCCTTTTCCAATCACAGTCTTAGAGTATAGCAGCTATTAAGTGTTTTCCAAAGCAAACCATGCATGTTTCAAATTGGTCTCAATTTAGCAGTTTTATTTTTGTGTTAAAAATGATAGGGAACAGCATAAGCACAAGGGTCATTATGTGAGTCAGCAGCACACAGTGGCTGCCTCTCACCCAACGAGACTGAGAACAGCCTCCTGCTCTACTTCAGCCTGGGCAAGCCTCCTCTCCTTCATGCTCCTGTTTAATCCTACCCCTGGCCGCAGAGCCATCCTACACCCCATGGAAGAGGCTGCTCCCTAACCAGCAGTATTATTAGGTATTTCTCAGCATTGGAGCATCCCAGGTGATTTCAAACAGGAAAGCAGCCAATGCTATTGCCCTTAATTTTTATAAAATGTAGGTGCAGCGCATCTGCCACAAACACAAAAGGAAGGTAGGTTTTCAGCAGGAAGACCCGAAGGAGTAGGGGATGCAGAAACACAGCCCTATTTGCCTATGCTGGGCCGCCCAAGTCACAGCTGACAGATTTAAGCATACCCAAACCTCTGGCCTGTTTTTTGGCAGTCAGCCCTCAGGCAAAACTGAAGGCATCATTCTCCAGAGGTGGAGCTTGGAAGTAAGTTCCCAAAGCCAACAACCCATCACTGACTGCTGCAGCATGGTTCTCAGTAATCGCATGCAACACATGGGTCTGCTGCAGTGTAGAGACACCACAGAGACACCATGTCCTTGTTCAACACTGAGCAAATGCCTCCAAATCAAGGGGATGCATCCTACTCCAAGCACTATTTCACTGGTAAGCTCTTGCCTGATCCTTCTCTAACAATACATTTTGCTTATTGCATAAGTCTGAGTTTCTGCTAGGCTTACTGAGGCTAGAGACAGCACAAAACACCATCTCACTTGCTGCAGTTATTAATCACACCACACTATGCAGCACTGCTGTTAAGCTTCACGTCATGAAGTCTTCAACTGTTTTAACTCCAATCTGTGGCACTGACCCCCTCTGCATGTTTCTGCTGACACCCTGCCATTTAACTCCCTTCCCTCAGATATTTCAGAGATCATGAGAAGCTTTTGAGAAGACAACCACTCTGTGTCTCGCAACTGCTGCATTTCAAGCGAATTAGTTTGGGCTTTGGCTTTATTACAAAATCATAAACATGACAATAAATCAAGGCCACAGAGAAAGAGAATAATGTTAGAGGTTTGCCACCTGTGTGCAGCATCTTACCAGTTTGACTGCAGCTACAGAAATGAAAGTTGGGGATTTCAAAATCTTCAAGCCATGGAAGAGCACAGGCCTGGCAGAGCAATTAAGGATTCTCACAGCTAATTCCAACCACTCACGCTAATCTCATGCTTATTTCAAGGGAATGTGGTCTCAGAATTACAATTGCCCCCCTGCCTCTCCCCCCCCATAAAAAGGCTCAGATAGCTTTAAAAATCTTCCTAATTTTAAAAGCATCAGGTGCAGATTTGGCTTCTTGTTTGTTTATTTTTCTGGGACAGAAAAACATGTATCTGTTCAGAAATCTCTGTGGGTGAATAAAGGGCTGTAATTGTTGTAGAGACAACAAAAATAAATGGAAACCACATAAATTCAGTGCCTGACAGCAGCCATGGTATTTTCACCATAACAATAACAATGCCGAGACTGGGGAACAGAGAGTGGCCACTTATCATGGGAAATGATTCAACATGCCTGGCTAAAATATGAACTTACCTGACTTGCACATTCTCTTTCCCGGGCCCTTTACTGCAATTACCCTAATTTCATTCACTTGTTTGAAAGTAGTTCACAAGATCTTCCAGCACCTGCAGCACCCTTCTGGCCTCTGAAGGTTGCTGTGCAATCATAACAGCACCATTAAATAGTCTTTGTCAAGCCTTGCTAGGTAGGGTGAGAGCCGCAGCCCTGGAAAAGTGGGGTAAAATGACATTTGGTGACTGACACATCTCCTAGGTGTCCCTGGGACCCGCAGAGACCCAAATGTATGCTGCAGCCAAGCCCAGGAACATGTAGGTAAACTTTTTGTACTGGAAGGGGAAATGGAGAGACCAACGTAAGATTGTTAAAGCAAAACTCTGGGTCTTGTTTTTTGAAAGTTTGAACATTGCATGTCAAGACACTGCTTGTTTAATTTCAGCTCCACAATGCCACAACTTCATGGTTTCAGGTGCCATTTCTCAGTGCTCCAATGCTATAGCCTCTCTGAAATTTTGTTCTGGTTCAATAAAGACATCTGGAAAGGTGACAGCTCTGATCCTGTGCCAAATGCAGGCTGGCAGACAGCTGCAGAAGGAAAGAAGTTCAGAGAAATACGGAGTTTCTCAGTAGTATGCAGCATCACAAGTGGCACAGTAGTATCCGAGTCGAAAGGGACTGATCCTGTAATGATGGTTTCTTAGTGAAAGATGGTCTTTATGCCTTCACAGAGGCAAAAGGTATGCAAATACATGGGTCCAAAAATCTGCTTTCAGTTCAATCTCTGAGGGTTGTAAGTGAAGGACTAGAAAGAAGAAACAGTACTGCGAGAGATCTCTCAGTAAGAAACAGCAGAGTCAAGTTACACACATAGCTTTTGAGACAGGATGGCTCGAGAAGCATCAGTGGAATGAAACTGGAAGCTGCCCTGCCAGTCTGAATTCAGCCCGAGGGTGCCGTGAAGAAGAGGCATTAACCACCAGTGAGTTTGATTATGAGATGTAGGACTCACTCCAAACCCTGGTGAAATATGGCCCTTCTCACAAACGGTGTGCTTTTCGGTGGGTAGTTCAGATGGAGGCAGGGGATTCAGCCACTCATAAGAACTAGGAAGAGATTTACTCTGTGGCAGATCAAAGACATATTCATAAAGTGGTGTGTTTCAGTGGGATGAGGTGGGCAGTTTGCTCTCCCACCTCCCAAACTGCATCTGTTCTGCAGGCAGACTACCGCTACACCTCATGCATGGGCTCCGAGCTTGCTGCCTCGCAGGGGATTCACACTGATGAACATTGTTATTATTTTGCAGATCAGAAAGCTGAAGAGAAACAAACCCTACCCTATTCTCCAGTAGTGTCAGGCATGACTGAATAATCAACCTCTCAAAGCCTACTCCCAAGCATTTCAAGTTGAAACAGCTCTTGCTGCCTTGCTGTAAGCAAGAAATGGAGGCCAGAGGCCAACTCCTGCAAGCAGCAGATGGCTCAGGCTGTAAGGACCTCTGGCCAGATCATGGAGAGACCTCAGAGCTGCCAACGGGCCCCAAAACACTCTTCCTTTTCTTGGCCAGGAAGTCCATGGCTTACCAACAGGAGAGGTAAATGGCATGGCTTCTGGACCTGTGCAAGGTGATGGGCCATGCCACATGGTACCAAGCCAACCCCTTAAAATCAGTAGGACTTCAGCCTCAACCACCCAGCTAAAAACAGGGATAAGTGCACATTCCACCATCAAGATGCTCCTGAGTGCAAATACATTCAAGACCTCAAAGTGCTCAGACAGCACAGTGATCAGGGCTGCAATACAGGGATCTAAGCTTATTTAGGAGGAAAAACAATTTCATTCACTCCTTCAAATTAAGGATTCCTGTGGCTGGGGCTCAGCTCTAATGAGAGCTATAAAAGGAAGTCTGTTCCCAAGTTTCTCACTGCCTTCCCCCTCTTCCCGTAGCTTCCATGCAGGATCTCAGCCTATGTGCCAGAGCTTCGCAGCTGGCTTATCACTCCCTATTAATTACAGTGTCTCCTGACCCCTGAAGCTGCCACCCCTAGGGAGAAGTAGCCAGCTCACTGCTCCTAAAGTCCACCACCTTCTTAATGTTCTCAAGAGACACCATTTGGAAAGGAAGTCATGGGCTTATTACAGCTGTTCAGAGGCTCAGCTCCCCCAGTCACCTACCAAGGGAATCGAAACAAAATACTCTGAAAAGATGGCACTGCAAAGCAAAGCAATACAGAGCAGAGCTTCTGGTACAAGAAGCTGAGTTACCTCACCAGCATCTCAGACAGTTAAGAAACAGACACAATGACATTTCTGGACCAAATTTCCCTCTTCCATTTACTTCTTTTTCCAGTGCCTACCCCAGGTCAAACCCAAACCTCAGTGTGATTTCCACGTGCTCTCTGCCATCAATCTGCCTTTGCTTCCACAAAGACATGCATCAGCAGGATGCTTAAGGAAGGACATTTCCACACTATGCACTGTCAGTACAGATTATTTCACTCCCTTAAGCTCCTTGGGGGTGTAATTTGCAGGAAGCCCAAATAAAGCAGATGTCTAAACCCCTGGGCTTGTGGAGGTAGGTATTACTGAAGCCTGTCACCAATGGCAGTGAAGTTTAGCATATTCTCCCCAGACATATAGGTTCAGTCCTGTAATCACTAGAGATATACCCAGGCAGAGTTGAAGCTCTTACTGAAAAAATAATCACCGCACACCAGCTCCAAACAAACAACAGTACTTGCTAAAGAACTTCATTACAGTAAAAGCTCCCCGGATTTTATCAGGAATAGGTTTTAGCACAGTGGCTTTCTCTGTGCCCCCAGAGAAGCATTCACATTTCCATGCTGTTTCATGGGCTTGCATTTTCCCAAAACACGCCAACTCTGGCAAGGAGCTGGCAGCCCAATACCAGCACTTGGTACCAAAACTTCAGGATGGAAGCAAAGAGAGAAAGAGAAGAGTGGTAATGGGAATGAGGAGATGGACGAGTAGAGAGAGGAGGAACAGAAATAAAGGAAGATTCTAATTAAATATATGCTTTTGCAAAGGACTGGCAGGTTCTAAGAAAACTTTTGATAGAAGCAGCTCCATTTTCACAGGCATCCATGGGAGCCTTGCCGCTGCCTGGCTCTGTGGCATTTCTCCAAGGTTTCCAAGTCCACAGTAGCCACAACACAGACAATACTCAGAAACAAAGTGGTTTGGGGGTCTGTCGGGGCAATCTCAACAGGGAAGAGGAGGATGGCATCAGCTTTCTTATGGATCAGGCTGTGCAGGGAGTCTGGATCAGATGGAGGCTGAACGAGAAGGACGTGCAGTTGTGTTTTCACTTCGTACACTACAAACACATGCCATGGTGGCCAAACTAATCGTGGAGCTAAACAGCCTGCTCAGCCCTGTCTGACACTTGTGAGTTCATTCCTGGCCTGGAAGCACAGGGATTGACAGATCCACAGAGGCTGCAATCCCCAACAACTGCAAACTGGACTTGACAGGAATTTTCTCAGTCTCCTACCACCACCTGCTAAGGAGCTCAAATGAAGGTCACAAGAATAACGCTAAGTTCAACCAAAATCCCACAAAAACACCAAACAGCAATCTACTGTCCTGGAAACACGTTTCAGTGTTTCATGAGGAATACTGTGAAATTTCAACTTCTTGGGAAAATTTTTAAATTTAGACATGTTCTGATTCAGAGTTCATTTTTGTCCCACAAATCTCAGAAATTATTATGGAAATCAACTTCTCAGCGAGCTTTAATGCAAATAAACTTATCTCCAAACACTTCCTAAATCTCACTTATTTCCTTCACAAATATCCACAGCAGTGACCACTACAGGAGAACAGACAGTGCCGCATCCATTTCAAGAGAATCTGAAGAACGTCCTTGTCCTGATGAAGGAGAAAGCTCTAAACTTTTAGAGAAAAAAACCAAAACAAAACAAAGCCTGTGGCAGTTGAGACTCATTATCACCAACAAACAGGCCCAAATGGTATCTTTCAAGGTTTCTGGCTGACTCAGCTGTCAAAACCTACCATCCTAAACAATGCTTCTCAGAGCATTTACACATAGTAGGGCTTCATTCAAGTCAACGGTCCAGCTCTTGGTAATTAAATAGAACTACCCATCACATAAAAAACACCAGTATCATCTTATTTAAAGAAAGATGTGCTGGGTGAGTCAGACCTATACATGGAAATACTGTTTCCAAAAACTTAATCCACTGGAAATTATTCTGGAAAAGCATGGGGAGGAGAGAGGGATAAGTGAAGGGGGACAAAGAAATATTCATAAGTTTGGTTGAATCCAAAAATTAATTTAACAACTGGGAGATTCTAAGGGAGAAATGGAAAAGGCAAAAGGAAGCATATTCAAAGTAGCTATTTTCTTTTTTACAGGGTTTGGAAAACAAATGCAGCATAACAAGTTACCTGAGGGTGGGTGTTTTTTTACCTGTGGAGACATTTTGAGCTCCTGGGTGGCCAAAAGTCTTGTTTGTACAGTTTGAGACGTACAAAACTCATCTATCACAGAAAGAGGAGGATATTCTTGTATCTTTCCGTTACATGAGCCACCAACACAAGCCAGGAAATAAGACAGGGCTTTTGTTCCCTGGTGGCTAGAATAGCAGAGCCAGCCCCTGGTGCCAAGCAAGCTTGCTTTGCCTTGGACACAACACCTCCATTTGCTATACCCCTCTCTGAAACAGATGTGGAGCGTGGAGGGGCCTATTCAAGCCATGTTTATTAAACACCAATCAAAGAATTTAAAATGTCTTAGTTATCCTCAGCTGAAAATTAATCTGTGGGTTGCAGGGAATGGCTGTGCTGCTATAGGCTGTGATCCCTGATAACAGCTGATGGACAGGGCCCTGGAAGGCACCATCGGAAATCTGTGAGCCTGACACCCAGCCCATTGCACCATGGCACGACAGTCCCACGCCTCCTTCCTGTGCTACCAGCAAGGCATTAATTCCTGCTGGAACAACAAGCCCATCAAGTAATTATGACAAAAAGCATTAATGACCTTGCCTTTTCTCATGCCAAGGCATTCTTAATGCACACAACCACTGTGAGTGATTGACACAGCTATAAACACAAGCAGGAAAACCCCAGTCAAGTGAATATCACTCGCTTATTCCAGAACTTCTGACAGCATCCCATTATGTCAGATTGCATTGGGTAAGGTCATATAATCCATCATAACCTGACTTAATGAGGCAATTAAAAACAAATGCATTTCATGGACAAACTGCTTGCTATATAGCCCTTCCTTGATTCCACTTGGCTTCACATTTTCTTAGGGGTGAAGAGTCCAAGACAAACTAAAAGGAATAAAGGTGTTATTTATTTAACTTCCTTTCAAGTACATGAAGCATAAAAGTAATACTCTCCTTCAAAGAACAGGTAAATAGCTATATACCTGAGGGAGGGTGATAGCAGAAAGGTTTCCTCAGGGCTGAACAGATTAAAAAAAACAAAAAACCCACACAAAATAAAAGGCATTTTGACACCACCACCCCTCCTTTTTTTTTTTTTTTTTTTTTTTTTTTTAAAGGAACGTAAGAGCTGGATGACAACTAGGCTTTGCAGAAGGATTGAAATAAAACAACAAATTCCAAAAGCATCACCACGGACTGGTACTGCAAACCCACACAGTTCTCAGTTACCACAGCAGGGCTACCCCAACCTGAAGCCACAGCACATCTAGAAATGCAGGGCTTTGCTTTTTCAGTAAGGATAGCGCAGGAGGCTCTCCTCAGTTCAAAGGTTCCTCCTGCACCTGTACAGGAGACAACGCTCCAGGCTAGAAGCAGTTTGGCTACTTGGATACAGACAACCTCTCTGCCTCATGCAACACCCCTATGAGTCAGTACATCAGCAATCTATTTTTCCTCTAAAGCATGGATTATTAGTCAGTGCAAAAGATAAGGCATCAAGCTAGTTGGGCTGACCACCTGGGATTCATTGTACTTTATCATGCTTTTTTTTTTAAAAAAAAAAAAAAGAAAAGAAAAAGAAAAGAAAAAGGCTGTTGGATCTGGCTCCTTTGCCTTACTAGTATTTGGTATACTCAAGCAAAGCACCCCTCACCGCCTGGGTCGTCTGGAGAAGCACAAGTAGCAGCACAACTGCTCAGCTTGTCCAAAACACCAGAAGTTAGGTTTCAGGCAATTACTGGGGGAAGATTTAATTTGCCATTGAAGAACATGCAGCCCCTGGGTTTATCCATCACTTCAGTGGGGCACGCCAGCAGGGGAGCACCCAGAGGCACACATACCTCTTGCAGCTTTGTTGCCCATTTCTGTGCTGCCATATAATCGCTGGCGAGAGCTCCTGGCTCTCTCAGTCTAATTTTCCTAGGTCATCTGCTGATATCGGAGGTGATGCTAATGCACAGCTCTTGCTGGTGAAACTAGAGAGCAAAACTCATCGAAGAGATCCCCAACTCCTTCCTCATCCTGAGCAGCTTGAAAGGAGTAAACCTGGCACTTCCAGCAGCCAGAGCAACACAGATACAGACTGCAGAGACACCCCGGGGCATTCACATGTATACAATATGAACACCACAAGTTCACACAAAGAGGGTCTATGCATAGCCATAACTAACATCCACTCTCTGAAATATGCACCAGACAATTCTGTGCTGATACAGACTGTGAACAAACTGGTTTGCTTTTTTCAAAGCTGAGGCATCTTCTAACATTTGCCATTTTTCTTTCTGAATCTGAGGCCACCCAGACACCAGCTGGCGAAAACCAGGTTCAACGCAAGGGGTTGCTTTGGCCGAAAAACAACCAGGGAGGTACACAACGCTTCAACACAAATAAAGTACATTTTTAGTGGGAGGAGTGGTGGATTTGTTCATCCTGCAGAAAAGACAAGCACTTTGTAGCAACTCAGAAAATGAATTTTTTGTTCACCAAGATCGGGGAGACAGGAGAGATGAAATGGAAACCTCACTCCCCTCCTGCAGCCTCACCAAGGCTCTATCTCCCCAGTATGAACGATGAGGCATTAAAAGGGTGGAAGGTCAGCCCGCGCCTTGCAAAAGATGGAAGGAACTGCAGCTTTGCACAGAGCACTATATATTTATATGGATGTCTATGAATTAGGCCGGGGCAGTTGCACATGCAGTGCGCAGGGACTATTAGCAGAACAAACCATGGAAGAAATGTATTCCTGTTTCCTAGCAAAGTAGTTACTAGATTTATTTTGCCCAAGAAAAAGAAAACTACAGAACTTCAAATGAGCAAAAATCCCTGAGTCCTCACATATCTTCACAGCTATTGAATTGGGTGACCTGAAAACCACCGCTCACTCAATAGAGAAATGGGATTTTTATAAATACATGTATCAGCAAATGAATATTTAATGTTTTCTGTACATATCAGTGTTCAGGGCATGCAATATTTAAGCAGTAAGACTTGTCAGAAAATGTAGTAGCCATAAGATAATTACATCTCTGGGGTATTTTGATGCACAAAGGGCAGACAAGTGCTTGTATTATCTTGAGATTGCGATTATGTCATGATTATAACATCATACAGAAATAAGTTATTGCCAGTAAAACAAAAAATCCCTACATGATGACCGATCCATAGCTTTCTTGGCTCAAAATAATAGTATGTTCTTTCATTATCAAAAATAATAATTATGCCACTGTACTAGCAACGTTGTCATCACAACTGACAATATTTTCATTAGAAGCTACTTTCTGCAGTTGAATACATTATTTAACATACAAGAAATTCTCAGCCTAAAACATGTTTTCTTGTGTTTGCCCCTGAATTTAAAGTCAATTATACTTCTAGTCAGAAGGAAGGCCATTTCAAAAGTGTTCCTTTTAGTCCTTTCTGATATTTCTGAATAAAAATAAATGTCCCCTGTCAGCAAAATGCTAACATATAGGCTTTAGAAGGAATTCAGCCACACTTAAGTACTTTGATGAATCAGGACCTAAGACAGTTTTTAGATACCATAAGCCTAATTCTGCCCTCCTTTTATGCTGGTGTCCATCTAGACTAACCTCATTCCCTTCAATGCAGGTAAATCCAGACTGACATCAGCACCATCAGACCCCGCCTCCTGCTCTTTCAAAGGCTTTCTCACTGCAAAACCCAAATAAAATTTGTTGCTAGGGCAAACATCTCCCTTGAAACTCCTGGCATGGCAAAGTCCTACTTTGCAAGTCCAAGGCCTGACCGGCTCTGCACGTGGGAATACCTTGGAACACCTCACCCATGCACAAATTTGCCAGTGCTGTGGACTATCGGAAAATATTCCACTTTTTAGGACTGCCACCAAGCTGAGCCCTGGCGGAGGCTTATTTTTATGCAGGGGGAAAGCACCAATGCCAGTACTGATGCCAAAGCTTTGCCAAGCCTGTTTTCACGGTGGTTCTAGAAGAAAAGGGTTTGCATGCAGGGTGGCAATGTACCCTCTGCTCCTCCTTTTGCTAGCCCAGGTCTTTGCAGGCACACAATCATCCATCCCACGCCAGAAGAGAGCAATACACCGCCACCAATGCTATGCCACGAGTAGTGGGGATGACTGTTAAGAGGAACAGAGCTGTGATTTCCAAGAGCGTTTCTCCCTGCCCTTATAAATAAATGACTTACTGGCTGTTTGACCAGCAAATTGGTACTTCTCATCCCTTTCAGGGTGATTTTCACCAACCCTCTGACGAGACATAAGTCACACCCTGAAGCTGTGTAGAAAAAAGCAAACAAACAAACATTTACAGCTTCCTATAACAGCATAACAGATTGCAAGTAGCTAAAGAGAACAGCCAGAGTGTCACCCCTGAGACGGTTTGGAGACTACAGTATTGTTTTTCAAAACCAAGAGGCTAGGACAAGTCATTCTAGAAGACGAGATTTTAATCTTAGTGGGTTTCTACCCAAGTAAATAAAGCTAATATAAGGGACCAGGGAAAATCCAGGAAATTTTGCAGATGGACAAAACAACTTACTGCTTTGTCCCTCTGAGTTCTGTCCTGTTCCCTTACCTTTGATTCAGGATCAATTCCCAAGAGCATCTTGCGCAGAGAAGAATAATTTAAAAAATACCCTGCCGAAACAATGAGCAGGAACCGCAGCAACATATTTTTTCTGTGAGAAAGCACCACAGAAAATTAATCAATGCTATTGCAGAAAAATGTTCTCTCTCATAGAACTATTTTGTATGGGGAAGGCATAAGATGACCCAGTTCTCCAAAAGAAAAAGAAAAAAAAAAAGTAAAACCTTCCTATCCCTCCCCATTTGCAGTTTGCTTGGTGCTAGACTTGAGCAAACAAGTTGGGGGTGAATCCTGCTAGACACTGAGCAGCTCCTGCAACACACCAAGCATTGCACATTAAGACCTTGCACCCCTAATTAATGATTAATTAGGACAGTAAAGTGCTCTGCCCTCTCCAGTGAAGCGAAGAGTCCAGCTGAGATACAGATGAACAACTGATATGCTCAACTCGCTGTAAAAACATGCCTTGTGCGGCATGGGCTCAGATCATAATTTAGCAAGGCACCACTGTGCCAGGACACAGGGAACCTGATCTGCTGGCAGACAGGCTGGCCCCAACCAGCTCTGGGGCTGCCAACTACTTCTTCTCTGTGTGTAGAAAACCATGTGAAAATACTGTGACTGCCTGTACCCCATCCATGACCGCTCCAGACAGATTGCACATAAAAACCACATAGAAAAACAGAACTGAGCACAACAATATTAAAACTATAAACAGCATGATGAAAGCCTTATGAACTGCACATTTAAGAGTGTTTTTATTACCTTAATTCAGCCTCTGAGTGCATAAATATGAAGGTACACAATTTTAATTATAGGATATGTACTATATTTAGGTGAGGGCCTCTTCTTTCTCTTCAGTACTTTAACAATGATAACCAAACAGGCAGCCCTTCCACACACTGACGAAACCAGAGCCAGGGGCCTCTGAGCACCCAACTTGCCTCACCCCAATCAAAGCCCGCTCTAAATCCACGGTCCCGCGTATCCCATGGCCATGCCTTCTCTATAGCATTAATCACTGCAGCATCCAAATGCTTCACCACTGCTAAAGAATTGAACTTCACGATCCTCCTCAGAAGTGAAGAGGGGATTTCCACTCTCCAACAGGCTCCCACTGCACACAGCCACAAATGGCCAGAGATGCTTCTTTTTCAAAATCCCATTTTGACATTTGAGGAAAGAAATAAAAGAAAGTTTAACTTTGCCCTTGTTCTGGCCAACAGCTTACAAGTCAGCAAAAAGCTGCTGCATGGGGAATGGAGCAGGTTCAGAGATCCTGCACTTGAGCAACACAGAGACCATACAGTCTAAGAAACGTTGGCTCTACGCGTGCAACTAAACAAGTTTTTTCCTCTGATGAAATATAGGCCAATGCGTTCCCCTTGCTCTCTTCCCCAAGTGGCACAAAACATTAGTTCAATCATTTCATTAATTCAGACTTCACACATCAAAGTTAATTGCTCTGGGTTTGTTTCTGGATGGGGCTGAAGATGCTCCAAACACCAGAGCCTGGTGGGAGAGGACACCTGAGCCCAGTGCGAGTCCGAACACCTGCGTGGGCAAGAACTGCTTTAAGATGGCAAAGGCTGCTCAGGTGCAGGTGAGCATCATGGGGATCCTGAGCAGGGGGGACATTATGGGAAATACCCTTTAAAAAGACAGAAAATGCAAGTTCATTTCATTCTCTTCTTTTTATGGTTCACTTTTTCATGATAATCCAAGCTACAGGCTGCTTGTGCCCCGCCATTCAGTGAAAGAGTATCTCTCAGGTCCGGTAGACACCTACCATGCTGTCTAGTTTCCCACCTCTGTGGAACCACTACAACAGTAAGTGCACACACCACTACTCCTTCCTCTCTTCCCAAATCACGGTTGCCTGTGTGCTGGGAGATTCTGTGCGAGGAAAAGCTCTACTGCTGCTGGGCTGGCCCAGTGGGACAGGGGAGACTCAACAAATGAAAATATTAGGGGAAGACACACGGGCAGATCTGGAAAGCAGTGAAATCCAAGCACAGAAAACTCATCACAGAAAGGATTTCAAATATGAAAGAAATGCAACTTATTCATCTCACTTCTGTACCACCAACAGGCTCCTTGTACACACCATACATCCTTGTCTATGCTCTGCAGCAACTGCACTGCTCAGTACTTCAGTGGGACAAGAAACAGGAAAGGGTGAAAAATACCTGGAAACAGGGCAGCTGCTTAGAAAGAGAGAAAACCCCATTTCTTCCAGGAGACCCCTGAACTCATCATTTCCTTCTTGTCTGCATGAGGGAGAAACCACAGCCGCATTGCCTGTGTCACGGGAAGGTCTCTGCGACCGCTGGTACAAACCCGAAGCTGTGGTTGCGCAGCATTGGACCTGCCTTGCAGGCACAGCAGTCACCCCACTCGTAGGGAATAGGACTGCATGAGCTATTTTCAGCATCCCCAGGACGGTATGTGTTCCCAAAAGCCCTCTTGGTTTCTGCAGCTCTCCTTCCCCTGCTTTCCACCATTTCAGATATGCAAAGCTTCTGCTTACGATGCAGCGCTCAACCTCTTTGTGCATAAAGTTCTCCAATAGCTAAAATACAGCTCCTGGAAACAGCACCAGCCTAAGACCGACTATTCAAATCAAGGCTATGTATTCAAATCCTCACTGCTGTCCTTCTGCATGGTTA
Organism: Pandion haliaetus; assembly: GCA_013401275.1. Taxonomy (NCBI): domain Eukaryota; kingdom Metazoa; phylum Chordata; class Aves; order Accipitriformes; family Pandionidae; genus Pandion; species Pandion haliaetus. Next base: position 142,645 of record VYZV01000541.1, on the reverse strand, counting down.
TACACCCAACTGCTGTGCCTTTGTAGGGTGGGATTTTCTATCCTGCACAAGTAACTGTGACTTCATAAACATACATTTGTCCCACCTAAGGACAAAACACATCCAAATTCATCATTAGACCAACAGCAAAAAACAGCAGGGAAAAAATAGAGGTCCTCCCAGAATAGCCTCATGGACAGTGCACTCACCTTGGCTGTGGAAATCAACTTTTAAGCCTGTGCCCTGACCAGCTTTAGTACAGTGAACTGAACCTGGATTTCATGCACATAATACACAGTTCCTATGACAAGATTTTGGGCATTTCAGACTCCCACCATCTCACTTTGACCATTAATTTCACCTAGGATCAGAGACACACTCCCAAAGAGCTCTGTTCCCAGGTTTTATCACATCACCACCATCCACTCCGCAATTCACTCTCATGGAATAAAGTGAGTGGTAAAAATACAGCCAAAGAGATACGGTGCAAAAATTCACTGGAAAAAATTGCTAAGGGACAGAAAGCAGAAAGAAAACCTCAAAACCCCAAAATGATGCTATAGAAGAACACTGACCATGAAACTGAGAATAAAAATGAGCCACAAAGACTATGTTGAAATGATCCCGTTCTTCCAAGCTCCCTCATCCAAGTTTTCCAGCTTCCCACAGGGAACTAGAAGCCCTAGCCTGGAAAGCTGATCTGAAACAAAGAGAATATTTCACAATAGAGAAAGAAAGAGAGGAATTTTCAAAAAATACAGGGAGGAAATTTAAAAAAAAAAAAAAGTAGGTTTGAGAGCAGTAATTAAGCATTTTCCATCAAATTTGACATTTGGCATCTGCTCAGGTGTTTGGCGAGACTTGCTTTGCTTCCAGTTAATATGTACGGTATAACATGATTTAGCCTTTAGCTAAATAAGTCACAAGAGCCCAGATTCAGGAGGCAGGCAGGCAGGTTTAAGGGTGGGAGGAAGAAGATGGACAGCATCTTATTTACTTTGCTTTTAAAAGTGATGCAGGGTATCTGGTTGCATAGCACCATGTTCTATACAGACATACCAGACAAGTAGTATAGTCACATCTGAACTGGATTAGGCCCTGGCTAAATAGCATGGCTATAAGTGAGTACAGCACTGACAAGATTATTCTGTATACAAGGCTCCAAAAGCCTTGCCGTTACTGGGGATGTTTGTGCTTCTATGAGATGGTTGAAATGAAAGAATTGGTCCCACAGCTGTGGTGGAAAGGAAGCAAGCTGGTCACTTCCAAGTCACCTACGAAAGCACAAATGTTGTCCTCCCAGTAACTCACGACCTTCCCTGCATTCCCAGTTCGGCAGGTGGACCCGACCCTGCCACATCAGTGGCAAGCACTGCCTGTTTGCTGGAGCAGTCCCAAACCTCTCCCAGCTACAGCCCAGCAGGTACTTCTTGCAGAGATCATGGCTTCCCACAGGAAGATGAATGGGTGGGTTTGGGTGCAAAAGCAGTGATCCAGTCATATTATAACCTCATGAGGTACCCAGATGAAGAATAACTACCAGTCAAGAAGATTGCAATTAAGGCTCTTGGCATGAGGAATAGAGATGAGCCCTTGGAAGCCACCTTCCTCAGTGACTCACAGGAGATGTATCCAGAGCGGAGGCTAGCACTCCAGGCTTACCAAGCCAAGGTTTAAATTGGCTGCCAGTCCTTGCACTCCTCATTTGTGCGATGGAGATGCAGGATGATGCAGCCCTTTACAGCCTCAGCCGTACTCACAGCCCCTACTCCATTCACTGCATCTGCTGCCTGCACACTGCTTCTGCCCTGCCTGGGCTGCCAGCTTTGCAGGCAGCTGTTTCTCATCAGCCACATGCTCGCAGCAGGGAAGTAACGAGGCATCCCACATCCCCTTTCCGGGCTGCTGACACATGGGGTGCACATCACCCAACACAGAGACAGCTAATTAAAGCAGTTTTCCTTAATCTTCCCTCCCTCCCTGCTCACACCAACAAATTGTGCCATCCATATTTATGACTCCAGTTTTCACAAACACCAGGGCTTTGGGAATGGCACAAAAGCATTTTTTCTACATGACTACATAAAATGGGCCAGCCATAGACCCAAGGTAGATCTAAGGCACAAGTGCCCAAAACAAAGATGCATCTCACAACAGTATTCGCCAGTGACTGAGATGTGAAGAAGAAAGGAGTAAACCACAATAAAAGGGAGAAGTGCAGGATTTGCTCTGAGGTGCTTGCTGCAGGCTAACTGACGACATCTGCCCCAAGCCCTCCTGAAAGTGTCTTTCATCTGGGTTTCTGTTAAATGTGTGATTCTATTTACATACATCCAATTCAATCAAAATTGAACTCTAAATCAGTCCTCAAGGGAATCCTCGAAACCACTTTTTATCTTCATGCAGAAATGAACATGAGAAGGAAAACTGGGTTGGAGAACTGTCTCCCAGCAGCTCAGAAATACTATATAAATTGCATGCAGCAAAACCCACCTTGGCTTCAGGCAGGGACACAGCTCAGCACGCAAATCACTGAGCACCAGTGAGGGAAGGACAAGGGCTTTGACTTCACAGAGATCCACTGAAGTGACAAGTGGTAATGGCAATCTTCATTACTAGTGAGCTCCTTCTCCAGAGGGGCCCTGGCAAGACACCTCTCCTGGCTTTTGAAGATCTGTCTCTCTTTCTGTCTCTCGCCTGGCAGAGCGCTTCAAGACAAAGGATTTGAAAGGCCACGGAAGTACCGAAAAAGGAGACCAACCAGTGAGTTAAATCCTACCTCTTACTTTCACTGAGTTTTGCTCATCCTAAATAGTGCTAAGCTGCCCCTGCTCTTCTCAAAGCCAAAGTGGAGAGGGCAGTATTTTTCCTTCATAGCATGCTAAGTTACACAAGAGCCACTCTCCCTTGACTGCTCTTTTTTCTTGCTTTTAACACAGAACTAAACTTCAGCATGCCAGAACTCTACTGGGCTGGCAACACAGAGAGATAAACTTTACCCTATGGCACGTGTGGCAGAGGCAGCAGCAAGACAAACCCTTGGTGCCTCACCTGCTATAGCCAGTGCTGGTCTCCAGCACCAAAATCTGCTCTCACTAGGGCCTTTGCCTCTCCTATCAATATGTCCAGTTACCACATATGGATTTGTCCATAAGGGAAAAAATGGAGACCACCATGTCATTTCACACAAACCACCCAACAGCCATGTTATGGTGAGGACTTTTTCCTGCAAATAAGCTAGTGACCTAGACTGAAAAGCCATCAATTCAGCAACAAATCCCTTGAAACCGTGATTGTGGTATTCAATTATATTCATGTGTTAGAACATTGCCAATTTATTGGGCAGATTTCCCATCCTTGTGTAGATATATTCTTAGCATTTCAGTTTGCCTTCACAAATGACAACCTCTGGGCCACAAGATAATTTTCAGAGCAATTCTGTATAGCAACAGCAGCATTTCCAATGAAAAGAATACAGGGGTATTAATGCTAGAAAGACCTCAGTTAAAGACAGGGTGCTATGCTAAGCAATGTTGTATTTGGGCCAGCTGGAAAACATAACAGAAAGAAAACTGCAACAGAAAGGAGACAATACTGGATGAACAGAATTCTTATGGGGAAAAAATACATCTGCTTTTTTTCAGACAGGCTTAGTGTAGGCTTTTCTCTCTAAAGTGCTGATGAAAACTGCTATTGACTGACAGAAATTATCCCTTTTTCCCAGTTTGTCCTAAGAACAGCCAACAACTAAGAAGGACTTGACATCCAAACAATTGCTTTACACTAACCTTAATCCTCTACTGAGTAATTCAGCGAATCTCCAACACTTTGAGATTAAGTGAACTTTACCATTGCCTCTCACCACCAGTGAGAGGGAAGCATGGCTGTGACCACTGCCAGGAGGCCAGATGAGGTGGAGAGGGTCATTGCTGTTCAGTGGCAAAAGTAAAAAAATTAAAATTTTGTTTTTTTAAATTTCAATAAATCCTAAACTCAGCTACCAATTAAAAAAAAAAAAAAAACAAAAAAAAAACCCCTCGTGCTTCACAATAGCCAACAAAGGTGATGTAACATCAGCCACACTGACCCAGACTAGGGCTCCATCTAGCTTGACATGCTGTCTTCAGCAGCAGGCACAAGAGGACATCCAGTGAAGACCAAGAACAGGGCAGGCACATATGACACCCCCAAGCAGTCTCCCAGGCTTCAAATATCTTCTTGTCTGGGTTCTTCTGAGCCTGGTCTTGGTCAACACATCTCTCTACCAGGCACTCCTCCTAGGTGTATGGAGAGGAAGTCTGCAGAGGTCTACACAAGCCTCCTGCATTTACAGCATCCTTTAGAAAGGAATTCTAGAAGTTTACTGTGAACCACCTCTTCTTGTTTGTAGAATTTGGCCTAATACCATCATAAAGTATATATGGATTGAGGTAGCATATTCTGAAATGGTCTTAAGCAAGAGTGGTTATGAAACAGTAGTCAGAGTCAAGTAAAATTTGCAATGCTGAAATTCTAAAGGAAGATATGACTGCGTTTAATGACGTACAACTGTTTTACCATTACCATTGAATTGTTATTGCATTTCTTTGAAAGTTAGACTGACACAAAGCAGCTGGCTGCTGCAGAAAAAAGTATCGTATGATGGAATTTTGGGTCTGAAACCTTATAATGCACAATTTCTGGTCATTAGCTAAACAGAAACATATTGAACTCATTAATCACTAAGAAAAGTGCAATAATGACAACAAATTGTAACAGATCTTGTCAGTTGGATCCAAACAAAATACAATAAACCAAAACCAGTAAGTCTGTAGTGGCAGCTGCTATGGGGAGCTAAACAAATAGTATTAGAATGGCAAAAGGCTTGGAGCTTTTTGTGAGTGAACTTCCACTCACTTTAACAGGCATAGAAAGTAAGTACTTTAAAAAAAAGCACATTCTCAGAACTTCCTTACATCATCTCTACCCTAATCTTAACCACATATTTGCTACCAAGTACTCCAGATACAGCAACCACACTCTGCTTACTCCTGTTCACAGGTACCTAGATCTTCTTGGTTTACCATTTGTGCCAATGAACGTTCAAGCCAAGTTTTAACTTTCCCCTGTGTTACCTTGGGACTCAAAGGGAAAACAGATCTTAGCAGGATCACAGCAAGAGTAAAACACTTCACTGCTGCGTGGCCAAGTCTGAAACATCCCCAGAAATCTCAGTTTCTCAGAAGAGTAACTTTTCAAATCAGTTTTTAAAAATTACATTATTCCCTTCCTTTTTCAGGACTGTATCAGCCACTGAAGAGGAACATGAAGCACGTGCACAGCCCCACCACAGTGAATGAGGTTAACAGACGTCTTTAGCAGCAGCAGAGTGCTGGGCAGCTGAGCAAGTCAATCTCTCCAGACGGGAAGTACCAACAGAGTGCATCAATGCACTTCACTATTTTCACACTGCAAAGACACAGAGGAGCACTCACCTCATTAGTGCCAGAACCTGTGAAAGGTAAGCAACTGTCTTGTTAGTTTTCTACCTGTGCTCAAGGAAAAGCTGACAAGTCCATCCACTGATCACAGCAGCACGAGCTTAATTTCCCCAGCAGTATGGCACCAGCTTGCCTTTGAACCTCTACCTGTGCTGGAAGAACCTTATCTAAGTGCAAGAAGGGAGTTTACGCTCCATGTAGAGTCCTTCATGCTCAGCCCACTAGGACTGTCAATAAGAGCACTAGCAACTGTCTCAATCATAACTAAGTTGAGATTGTCAGATAAGCTGCCAAGATACCACCACTTGACAAGAACCTGTGAGCTACAGGTGAAGACACCCATCCCCACACAAGCCATGATGAATAGCCTTACCATTAGCTGTGTATCATCAGTGACCCAGTGACATCACAGGGTTCATCAGCAAATAGGATGCATTTTGTCTGTAACAAAAGTTACAGACGGTTTGTTTGTTTGCCATTCTCACAGAGATTTGGAACAATTAGTCTTTTCTCAAAAAGTCTTTGTCCTTCATCGATAATTATCCCTTTTAACAATGCAAGAACTAGATAGGTGCCTTCTGGAGGAAGGGCCAAAACTGAGAATGAGATTAAGATGCCCACATCACCAATTGAGGAAGAGGACCCCTAAAAGTCCTGTTATCTCTTGCAACAGATGTGTCCTCAAGCCTGCCTCGTTTCTGCAGCTACTGACCTGTTTAGGACTCTAATTAGGACTAAACCCAAGCAGATTGTGCAACCAAAATATAAGCACTTTGTGTCATTCCAGAAACCTTGGTTTCAACCAATGTAAACTGTGATTATGGGAGCCTGTCAGCCATTGCTACTCATGTCTGAAACCATCTGGTAGATCTATCCATTGGTATTGTTAAATCAGATGAGAGATTGCGCAGAGTACTCGCCACGGTGATTTTTGAATGCAGCAGAGCAGAACATGAGTCTTGCAGCTGGCCTGAAGGAAATTGGTGAATAATTTAGCTGACATCTCTCCACACTTAGCATCACTTCCCTCCACCCTCCCCTTCTTGGTGGCCTTTCTTTCTACCTGTAGGGCTTCTTGCTACCCATGCCCAACCCACCAGCATGCTGGCCCATCGCTTTCCAGTCACTTCAAATCAGGAAAGGCTCCCAGGTTGAACTTTAAAAAGGGGGATTTGGATTGCTAGTGAGACACCCTCCCAAAGAAGCTTTCTTCAGGGAATAGCGCACATTCTTCCTCCTGTAAGTGGGAAGCTTCAAGCAGAAAATCTACCTCTTATCTCATTTGGTCTTTCCACTTCGTGCCTCTATCCCTGCACAGGAATCAGTACTGACCCTCAAGGGTTTCCTAATAATCTTGCTTGCAGAGTAAAGGATATTCTTGGCACATTAAGGTAAAGTGGCCAGACACTTCAGCTCACCTCTATAATGGAGATTATTCTTAGATTTCCAATGAGCCATTCATAAGATACAATGCTCCCTTGGATGACTACCCGTCTGTTCCAGGCAGCAACTCCTACGGAGCTGTCTTAGTAATCAGACAGCTGTCATTGCACCAAGGATGAAGGAAAACCAATCTAATCATTACGTATTTATATTACATTCCCAAAGAGATATCAAGGAATTTGCTCCCTATTTCTAAAAATCAGAACTGATTAGAGCAACTTCTCAGAAATAAGCCAGATGATTTGCCAACCTCAGAAACACCATGCCCTGGACTTGGTGGTGTTTCAGTGCTCATCCTCAACACAGCTCTTCAGGTATTCAATTCTGGGCTTTGATAATCAGCATCTTCCAAACAATTAATGAAAAATTTAACTAAAAAAAAAAAACACTCAAAAACCTAGTTTCTTGTCTTAAACAATACACTGTCCAGCACTGTGCAGAAGTTTTAAACTGATTCTGGTTTAAAACTAAGTCATTCCCCTTTGACTGTCAAATGCACATCTTATGAAAGATATAAAGCCCATGTGAAGGTCTAAAGGAGACAGCAGTCGTATTATTTTACTCAATCCAATTTCTATCTGATCACAGCTCAGAGAACACTGCACCAGTCTCAATCTAACATGGCAGGCAGCGGGAAAGAAGATTGCTTCTGCTGTCTCTTCAGATGGGTTTGTTACTGTAGAGCTGTATACAAATAAACAGTAATTGGCAATGAATTTTATTTCTCTCTTTAGTTTTAGAAGGCACAGGAATGAAAAAATAAAGCCATCTATATTTAGAGGGTCAGTTAGACCAACCTGGAAAAAAAAATAAAGAAAAAAGATTAAATTGAGACATTATTTTTGACAGTTTTCCCTTTATGTTTGCTGTTTGTCACTGCAGAAGGTGATGCTTTCGAGTCTCTCTGCTCTCCCATCCCCGCCTTTCTGGCAGAAGCTACTAACCCCATACTCAGCACACATAGCATGATTCCGCGGCTCTGCAGCTGGATGAGCCCATCACCATTTCACATGTTGGGAAACCTTTTCTGTTTGAAGACATCTGCATTTCACCTTAAAACTATGTTCTCCAATTGAACTCCTGGGGAACTGACCAGGAAAGCAGCAACTCACATACCCAGTCCACTGCACTCCTCCATTCATCATCCTCCCATGCTAAAACACAACTCCACCCTCCCCAGCACTCTGCTTCTGGGGAACAGACCCCCTCTGCAGTTAATTGCCCATCCTCCAAGTCCCAGTTCCTTAAAGTTTCACATTCAAATGCTGCTCTGGCCACATGCCAATGACCTCCTGTTACTGGGAGAGTTATATATCACAGCTACAACTCTCCAAGCTACCCTCTCCCATCGCTGCAGTTAGGCTGCAGCTGTTACTCAGACAGTTATCTTCCTCTCCTCTGAGTAAAGTTACTCTGCTGTTATTATATCAATATTGAGACCCTCTGACTTCTAAATTATACTTACATTGTGGCGATTATTTGTATGTTTATGCTCTCCTGTGGGTATAGTTACCTGATACTATTATCTGTGTAGTTAGTTACACCTTCCTAAGGGTATACTTACTTCACCAGCTGTATTTAAATCGTCTTCCATGGCTAGAGTTATATTGTCAGATTCATATAAACAGTGTGGTTATGCCACACGGTCAGCAGGCAATGCTTGCAGTACTGCAATTATTTATATAGCACTAGGATCCCACTGGTATAAATACCTCACTCAGAAGCTGAGTTACATTGCTGTGTGTATAAATCATCAGTGGAAAAGTGGCCCTCCATTGCACAACTCCTACTGTAGAATCATGCGCAATGCAGACACAGTAGAAAAACAGACCCTGTGCATGCACGTCCACAAGAGATGTGTTGGCTTTAGAGTTCCAAGTTTCTCAAAATTTCATTTCCAGACACAAAATTTCTCACTTTGTTTTGGTATCATAATTTTCCAGGTGAACTGCTGTACCTGCCTAAAGGACTTGTACTATTTCCATCACTGCAATATCTCAATGCCAAGTCTCGTAAGACAAAATTCACTAAAACACAGACCTAACTAGGAGCAATGAGGTATGGTGTGACAGCCAGCTAACACCACCCACAGGGAACAGAAAACCAATTGTTTGCCCCTGAAGGATGAGGAGTTTCACTGCTACTGTGCTAAAAATTAATCAGCAGAAATGATTATGTTGATGTAGCAGGTTAATACACAGCAGATCAGATCAAAGGTTGACCTAGCTCATCATCCCTTCTTACACAGCAACCACACATCATTGCATGAGAAAAAAAGATGAAAACTGGACAAACCTATATGGGAAAAACTGGATAAACCGGTACAGAAACAAGTCCTCTCCATCTCTGCCTTCAGCACCCATCAATCCTCCCTAGTATATATTCATATATCCACCTCAATTAACATCTGCTCTGCAAAGCTGTAAGAGGGAACTGTACTTGCATAGATGTCTGGGATAGGAGAACAGCACTGGACTCCACCAGCAACTGCTATCTTATCATTTTTTGCAGGCACCAAGCTCTTCTTGACTTCCATGGGGAAGATTATATTGAACAACACCTGCTGCTCTGTCAGAAGCATTTTCCACTAATACATATCACTGTCCTTCCTGACAATGTTCAGATCCACATGTGTCCCAAGAATTGGCAGAAGGGATTACTACAGCAAGCAAAGTCAGTACCTCTGCAGAGATTTGATAATTTGGCAGGGAAGCTCCCCAAGGGAGCATCTCAGTGAAAAAAAAAAAATACAGGAGTTCAGTGTGATGGCTCAGGAGAGAGAGACACTTCCACGTTTCACTTAAAAAGCACAGGTAAAACAGTTTGGAGGTGGCATCCTTGGAGCAGAAGTGGCAAGAGACCCTCTGCCAGCCTACCAAAGGGTTCACCCTCCACCCTGGTGATGCAACTAGTGGGGTACTTGGCACCAGGGAGAAGGATTTGCAACTCTCCCATGCAGGGGTGAAATAAGATTCCTTCTTCAAATAGCGATGGGCTACTTGAGGAAAAAAAAAAAAAAAAATCATCACTTATGTGCGAGTGTAAAATTCAGGTACTAGTCAAAAATATAATACTCTTTCTCTTCTAGTTTCACTGCATCTTTCCATTGAAACATCCACAGGAACAGATACTACATGCTGTGGCAAAAGAGATTTTTTTCACCATGCAGGATTTCCCCTTTATGACATCTTCTGCCTATATGAGATTTTTTATCAGAGGATCTCAAAGCAAAGCAACAAACCTTCATAATATTAAATAAAATTGTAAAATTAAATCTTTATAAAATAGATGATCTCAAGAAAATGTCATCAAATTACAGAGTAGTCATAAATTATGATATACTTTATATTTGAAGTGAGACATTAGCGTGATTAGTTCACACTCCTCAGGTTTAATTCACAACTCAGATTAGCTCTAGTTCCAGTATTTAATTTTAAGCACTAAACAAGGGGTTCTACTGTGTTATTGGCAGAAAAGATATGTCTAACTCTTAAGGAAAAGCTGACATATTCCCCTTTACCTGTCACACCACTGTACCCCAAAACTCTGACTAAGCGATTAGAGCTAAAAAGAAAAAGCTGAATGGAATTTCCACCCAACACCCTTTTTGGGGTTTTTTTTTTCCAAATGTGAAAAAGTTACCCCCTCTTCAGAACTAACTTATAACTGTACTAGAGCTAACTTATACCCATACTTTCAGCCCATAAAGAAGACCTGGAAACATTACAAGAAAATGCCTTTTGCACTACTGTGTACACCAAGTCCTCAACTGCTTCAATTCATAACAGCTAAGGCCAGGAGGCACCATTCGATAACTGGTGACAACTCTCTTCTAGCACAGAGCATTACTTTTTGCCCAGTTATCTTTATACTGAGTTCAGCAGCATGTAATTTCCTGAAAAATATCTTTCAGAAAGGCATTCTATCATGATCTGAAGGTATTGAGAGATAGTAAGTCCACTCTATTCTTTACCTCCTTAGTTTCAATGATTATTTAAAGTTACTCTAAAACATTCATCGCCCTTCTGCTATAGGTTCATCTGGCTCCATCTTTCAGCCATTAGTTCCTGTTATGTATTCCTGTGCTAGATTCAAGAGCTTTTTAATATCCAGTATTTTGCCAAAGTAGGAGTACTTATTTATATCCTGTAACTAAGCCACTGCAAAATCATTTTTTGATAAGCAAACCAAAAGGACTCAGATAAATACCTGAAGGTGTACCCAAGCATCTAGATGCTTTTCTGCCTTGGGTGAAACAAAGTTTGAAGCTCAGCCATCCCTAGAAAAAGAAAAAAGACTTTTCTTGTACAGCTGCTGCAGGCTAAGCTACTGGCTAACATAACCCATCTAAAATCTAAACCAGAAGATCTCCCTCTAAATCTCTCCCTCTCTCTTACATGTTCATGACAAATGGCCAGATGAGAGATTTATCTCTATATGAAGGAAGAGTTATATAGTCCTGAATCCTTCATACAAAGTGACCTTCTCTTCTTTCACAGAGGCATAGGTGACATCCTCTTGTCCAACCAAGACATTATTATGGTATTAGACTGATACCCTTGGATGCAAACTGAATGTTGCCTGAATACGTTAGATCACATGCATCTTACAAATCAGATAAATGCTTTTTATGCCTATAGATCTTGTGACGCTTAGGTAAACAGCTGGATAAGTGTCTCTGTACATCTTATAAAAATCAAAGACTTCATTATGGAAAAAATGCATATTTTCTTTTTTAGAAAACAACCTTATGCCCAAAAGCTACAATAGCTATTGAGACACACTGTTCTCCCAGGTCTCTGTCTTTACAAGGCAACATGACTCACAGGGGCAATCACTTAGACAAGTTGATGACTCGCTAGACCCACGACCTTCAGGACAGCAAATATTCACTGTATATTTGAGGCATAATGAATACAGAAACTGACTAGAACTTTGGTATTAAATGCTAGTCTGATCTTTAACGCACAGAAAGTGTCAATGGGCTTTCCACAGCCAAAACTTGTTTGATGGCCTTTAAAATACGTGCTACAGCTTTCTTTCCTAGTTTATACACTTGGCTTCAAGCCATACTTTAAAGATTAAGCCCTGATTCCCAAAACATCTGTAAATGGGTGCAATGTTTTAAACATCTGTCATGATTTAACCCCAGCCAGCAACTAAGCACCACGCAGCCGCTCACTCACATCCCCCTCCATCCAGAGGAGTGGAAGAGAGAATTGGAGGGGGGAAGTAAAACTTGTGGGTTGAGATAAGAACAGTTTAATAAGACAGAAAGGAAGAAACTAATAATGATAATAATAACAATAACAAAATGACAATAATAATAAAAGGATTGGAATATACAAAACAAGTGATGCACAATGCAATTGCTCACCACTTGATGAACAATGCTCAGTTAGTTCCCAAGCAGCAATCCACACCCCGCTGCCCAACTTCCCCCGTTTATATACTGGGCATGACATCACCTGGTATGGAATATCCCTTTGGCCAGTCTGGGTCAGCTGTCCTGGCTGTGTCCCCTCCCAACTTCTTGTACCCTTCCAGCCTTCTTGCTGGCTGAGCATGAGAAGCTGAAAAATCCATGACTTTTAGTCTCAACACTACTTAGCAACAACTGAAAACAGTGCGTTATCAACATTCTTCTCATACTGAGCCCAAAACATAGCACTATACCAGCTACTAGGAAGAAAATTACCTCTATCCCAGCTGAAACCAGTGCAGCATTTGTAATAGTTTTCATGTGTTTCTATGTTTGCAGGACTGGATATTTAAAAAAAAAAAAGAAACAAAAAAAAAAAACACACACACAAAAAAAAAACCACAAACAAACCTTATATATCTTTAATTATTAAAAAGCTGTTGTCCAAACTTCAAACAATACTGCAAGGACATGCTTATGTACCAAAAGATAAAAAAAACCTAACATTTACTATTTTCTAAGTTTATTCAGGAAAAAATACAATTATAGAACAACTATTTGGGGGGAATCAGAGTAGATAACAACAAAGGTAATTAGGAGATAGAATCCATTTTCGTAATGGGTACAGCCAAAATCTGTGTACCTCAGTAAGCTACCCCTGCATCTCAGGTTAGCAGTGAAAGCTCCTCCAGCTGATTGCCCTCTGAGCAATCTGCGCTAACAGCACACATATAGATGCAAATATGAAGATCTGAAAATGAGTTGCACTTCAGGTCTGTCCTCTCCTTACAGAATCTGCACCCTGGTTTATCCAACCATGAGTAACAACCATGTGTCACCACATTTGGCCAGCTAAGCAGCAAGGGCTAAGAGCACAATGGATCTGCAGCATCAGCAGCTCTTTTCTCTCTACAGATGGGCTGATGGTGAGGTGCACAAAGAGCACAAAGCAGTTTGTACACACCTCCCCAATCCATCTGGGAAGGGAGGTGACAAAGTTTCCCCATCACGCACGAAGGTTGAACGTGGCTGGTAGAGGACAACAGACCAGTGAGCATTTCAACTGCCAGCTTTTGGGTCAGTTTGGATGAGTAGGTGACTTTGCATCATCCACAGAAGAGTCGGTATTGTACACTGAGTATGAAACTTCAGGCCAACCACAGGTTCCTCTCTCTCCAACTCACACCTGCTCTTTGCTACTTGCACTCTTCAACACCAGCAAATACAACAAAAACAATTACACCCTGCCAAAACGTAAGTCATGCACCCTTCCCACCTATACATACCAAAACCCTATAGCCTGCCAGGCCATAGATAAATAGCTGCAGCCTCCTCAGTTAACCATACGCTTATCTGCTAACTGAGAATTTAACCTTTCTGGCCTAAGAACAAGGTCTGCTCCATAAGCCCAGCATGCCAGAGCGCAATGAGGGATCGGCAAGTCTCTTCCGGGAGCCCCAGGGTTACCGCTTGCAGTGTCAATCACCATGGTGTCCACATGCTGCTAAAACCACTTGTGCTGAGTGCAGTGCTGCTAAGTAGCTGATTTTGCACAAATTGAATTCAGCAAATATGTTAAATGTCACAGAGCGAGACACAGAGAAAGCAGATTTAGCACAACTGGAGCAGGGGGGAGAAGACCTCTTTCCATTTAACTGGGAAGCAGTAGGCTTTCAGGAGATTTGGATGCAATTTGAAGAAGCAGATGATAATGCAACCTGATTCTGGTTGTAATAACTTGCTATAAATGTTACACATGCCCCATTAGAATGAGAAAAAATTGGCTTGCTACAGGTCATTTATTCTCTAATTATTCTGAGCACTCCTGCTGATGCTCAAGCCTAGCCAGGTGTGTAGCTCTAACATGGGTTGGCCTGCACAGGTTTCTCAGTTTTGTATGCATCTTCTGTCAGCTTCAGCCCAAATCCAGGCCTCTCTCTTGTTAAGACTACACATGCAAGAAACATTAGTTGTAGCACACACACCAGACACTGTGTTTAAGAGTAATTTTCTTTGTGTCCTCTCATCTTCTTCGCATTTCAATACCAGTTTTCTTATTTCTTCCTCTGCTTTTCAGTATTTCCCCTTCAATTCAGCTCAGTTTAAGTCACACCATGAAGCTGACATGGGGGGTGGGGCACTGGGGAACCACGAACAAAATCCTATCCCAACTTACGGCAATTGTTACAGCAATTTTATTCTATCATCCATGAGCCATCAGCTATTTTTCTACTCCTATGCAATCTGCCTCCTACTCTGATGCTAAGAAGAAATAATTAACACCGATGCTTTTTCTCTCCCGTAAATTCTAGCAATGGGATAAAACTGGTCGTTTGGTTCAGAGTTTCTTTGGAGCATCACAGAAATTTCACTTACAAATTTCCAGATCCAAACTCTATCATATAGTTTACATTCCTAGTCACTTCAGATTTCAACAGGATTAAAATGATACAAGAATTATTATTTCCATTGAAGGTTGACCTAAGTTCACAAAAATCTCAAGAGCAATAGCCCTGACCTCCCCAGTACAGAGATGCACGCACATATGTATATATATAGATATAGTATAATATTTGTGGCACAGTCCACAATGGCACATTATTTGTGTGTTCATTATCATCTTAACTAACTCTTCCTAGGTGTTTCTCTGCAGTAAATGACCTTTTCTTTCACTGCATCCAAAATTTAGAAAAGACCTCCAGCTCTGCACATCTGCAAAGAGATTTCTCATAGAAATGAGGAAAAAGAAAAAAAGAAACCTCAGGGGAAGTTTTATGCTTCTGTATCTTTAGAAATGACCCAATGGGCTGGTGCACAGCATGGTTCAACACTTCAGGCAGTAGAGTTAATGATCAGGAACATAACACAAAGAGATTTATTTTCTATATACCATCCTTCATAAAAGAGAAAGGACTGCTTTAAGGATTAAGAATAGGAGTTTCGGAAAAGCTTCTTAAGCCTAGAATGAATGACTATACAGCTTATACAAAATGAAGCTCCCATTATGGAGGTCCAAAGGCCCAGACATGAGATCAATTGCCACCATGGGCCATGCTCTGCAGCACAAAGATCATTTTGTGGCCGAGAGAGAAGTCCTGGGCAAATCCCAAAGCACACAGATCTCCCAGAGGCGTTGAAGAGATCCTCACTTAAACCACAGCAGTTCGGTTGCACGCTAAATGTTCAGTTCAAACACACTAAGACTGCTGGTCTGCTCTTCGCACAGCCATTGCCACCTCTGATAGTACATGACAGCATGAGAAACGTGATGTCACATGCAATGAAGGCAGCTGACAAATGACCTACTATCAGGCAACTGAAAATAAACAAGCAGAGGGGAAACTATCAACACAGACTCTGTATTTAAGTCCTCCCTATTGAAACCTTATGATTGAACCTAGTTAAAGGAAAAAAAAATAACTAATTTTACAAAGCCACTAAGAAGGGGTCTTTTTTCGATTTTTGTTCAATGCCAAGGAAAACCATTCCTGACTGCAGAACTTGAACACTCTTACGTAAGAAATGCAGAGGTGGCAGACAAGGCTGACATCTGTGCTCCAGTGATGCACGAAGGGATTCTGACATTGACTAAGATGGAACGATGGTTGCCTCCAGAAGTAAAAATTATTGCAAGGAACTTATCAATATTCAGATGGTGTGGACCAGCTCCAAGTTAATTCACAGGTTGCTTCCCAGCTTGGCTTTGTTTCTCTCTCTGTTGCTGACTGGACATGCTTTTCCTATGTGAGAGTTTATATTTGCAAGCCTCAGCACTCACTTTTGGAAAAAGTTCCCTACAAGCCTCTTAAAATTCATTCCTGTTGGATGAAACACACGACTCAGAAGACTGTCAGCGCTTAACCTGTCAAATTAAAAATCTGAGGGTATTCCCAGAGCAGCCAAGCCTTATAATTTTACTGGGAGCCTCACAACATTTGGTGCTTCTTTTACATATGCAATTCCTGAAGGCAAGTAATTATGAGAGAATCTCAGTTTTCATTTTTTAAAAAGCCATGCTATTAAACTTCACAATTACCAACAAAAAAGCTCTGAAAACATAAACTGACTGTGGCTTAAAGGCTAAGGAATCATAAATCACATCAAGGGCTGCAAATGTATTATTTATAAAGAAAAATAATAATTCAACATCTAAATTCACATTTTGAGGTGTTAGGGACAGCAAATCTGGCTGAAGAGAATTAATTCAGGAGATTATTTCAGTACTAGAAAATGAAAGGTGGAAGAAGAGTCAAAGACAACTCAATTTTGCATGCAAGTGAACAGCCTCAAAAAAAAAAATTTGAAGTATTTCCCCAACTCTAAAGGTAATAATAAGCACAGGAAAATATTAGGGAGACAGAAGGCAGCACAGAACATCAGTGAGGGCAGAGGAGAGACGTCAAGACGCACCACATGCCTCTTACTCTAGTTCAGGGCTCTGTAACCCATAAGGATTGCTGTTCCAGTCAAAGGTGAACATGCAAAGATGTTTGTAAAGCATTTGTACATCAACACTAGAGCTACCAGAGCCAGAAGAAGCTACTTGGGGGTTTCAGCAACTACATGCCCAGAATATTGATAGGAGCTAATTCATTATTTATTACTCTGGTATTCTTGCAAGCAAGGGACTAATTAGCACTGACTGAAGATACGGTGCTTTCTCACTTCTGAGCACACAGCTTCAATCAGTGCCTCTCAAACAGCTCCACTGTTCCACTTCTTGGTTGGCATCGCTGTTGCATGCCACCCGCTTCTTGCATAAACAGCTCCATCCTGCTTGCAGGTCTAGAGCACCGGAGAGCCTTCAAGAGCCACGACTGACTTCAGACGTCGCTATTTTCTGGATCCCCAGTTCAACAGGCCAAAGACCAGATTCCTGCAACACAGCACTTTTCAAAAAGCATCTGCCAAGGTAAACATCCAGAAGTCCTTATCCCTTCTATAATTATCGGTCATGGTGTCCCAGCTGAGATCAAGTACATTTTCATTTATAGCCAGAGCATAAAACATGTCAAAAACTCTAAAATAACTTTGATGCCTGCAGCCCTTTGCCACTCCATGCCACTTAAGTTTATAACTCACTTCTGCACTTCTACAAATATTATTTTAAAATCAGGATTTGTGGTGAAGTTGCAAACACAGCAATAACCCTTAAAACCATCCATTGCTTCTCCACCTCCTGCAGTGACTTGCGGAACAGGCAGCAAGGCACCTGCCCCATGGATAATGCCAATGCCAAATCAGCAGGAAGAAGGTCTTTAAGTGTCCAACCTCTCCTGATAGCTCAAGGAGGGTATTCTCAGCTTTAAAAGATGCTATTGTGAGCACAGGCTGCCACCTTGTCAGCTTGAAAAGAGCTCTCGAAGTACTGAATGACTCCTGTTGTTCCTACCGATACAGGATATCACTCACCCTGACAGCATAATATATGGGTTCCCCACAGCTATGCAATGCATGGAGACAGCCATGCAATTCATAGGCATTTTAAAGTGGGGCGCTATGGGGTTTATATCTTCATGCAGTTAAGCACAATCTCTATTTCTTTATTGTTCATTAAACACACAAACATTTAGCCATTACCCAGGCCTACTTGCTTGTCACCAAAAAAAAAAAGAGGTTTAGCCTCCCAGGCTCCTTTTGACCCTGAAAAATTTGAAATGCACACAAGCAAACAGAGCAGAAAAAGGAAAGCTGCTTCATTAGTTACTTTTCAAGGTAAGAAGTTAAGGCCAAAATTAAGGTATCAAGTCTCATTCAGATCTGAGGCCCCTCCACGCTTGATCCAGCTATAGTAAGTTAGCACATTTCTACCTGCAAGCCCCCATTTCACACTGCAAGCTTACAGGGAGCCAGAGGTGGCAACGTGAACATCTACAACACAATCGAAGTGCATTTCTGTTTCCCTAGGAACCAAAATCCCAAGGGTTTCCATAACCTCCAGGGTCAGCTTTCCCAGGCAGGTGTTTGGAACAGTAGTTACCAGTCTGAATATTAGAGAGTTGGTTGCCAAGAGTAAATAAAGGCTAATAAATTAGTAAAAGGCTCTCTGCAAGAGGGTAAGAGCAGTGGTTGGGAGCACAGCCGCCATCTTCTGAGCTGCAAAAACTTGTCCAGAGGGATGCGCTGTCCCAAGTGAGAATTTGGTCAAGCCTCATATGGTCCTCGGGCAGCCATTGACCATTCTGGCTGGAATAACAGCAGGAACAAGGTGAGGGAGCGAGCACAGGAGGCATGAAAAATCCCACTGAAACCCAGCTGATTATGTTGCTTTATCTTCTTTTTCACTTTCTCTGTCACTCCTGACTGCTCTTCAGCAAACGCTGTGACTGACAGGTACACTTCACCTTTCCTGCTGCCCTATCCAGGACTGTGAAATGGTGAAAAAATTGTGGAGAATGATGAAATAAATACTCTTCTATCTGATCTACCACAGCTCACACGACAGCTGCTGCTTTCCAGGCTCCTCTTCATCCTTACGGCAACAAACATTAAAGAAGCATCCTGGAAATTAAAGGCAGCTGAGAGAGACTTTGCACAGCTTGGAAGGAGCCCATGGCAAACACAATCCCAAGGAAATCGGACAGCAATGCTAAAGCAAAAACCTGGCTGACATAAGAGCTGTGCAACCAGCTGAGCCCCTCCAATCCCGTTGCTTTGGTCCTTCAGCATCCACACCGGTACCAGCACAGAACGGGGACAAGAGGGCCACCATGTCCCTTTAGTGAGCAAAACCAACTCCCTGAGCACCTTCGTTTATCAAAGAAATTAAAATCTGTCATTTGCCATTACTTGCCATTTTGCTCCATTTACACCACATTCAGAACATTAGGCCATTTTATTTATTCAGCAACATATGATTATGTGATTGTTGTGATGCAAGGGGGGTGGGGGGAGCCAGGGGATGAGGAGGAGAGCAAGGAGACAGAATTGCATTTATTTTCACAATGCCTTTTGCACAGAAACTCATTAAGGTTTAACTTGCATCCTTCCAAGCAATCATAACACATAAACGTAATACAACATACAGTGCGAAGAAGTTCTTTGGGGGAAAATAGGCTGGACATAGTCCAAAGCAGGTGGCACCATGCCAATGGTTCCCATGCATCTCTCCTGTACCTGCAGCACTGCTCCACACCTCCCTCTTTCCAGAAGCTGAGAGGCCAGAGCCTCGTCTCCAATAAAACATGATTTTGACTTTGCCCTTGGTCATTTTATACTGCCTGAGTAGGTGGCCCTCCACACTTCACAGAATGAAGTCTTTTTTCTTATAAAAGCAGGATGCCTCGCTGCAGTCAGGGTGCGAGGAGGAAAGGGGGACCCAGACAAAACTGCAATGCTGATATGCTGCATCACTCGCTTGATCAGCAGCAAAACATATCCCTGAAACTGCTCTAGTTTATATGCAAAACCAGATGCAATGTAAGTTTGCCCCAGCAAGACATAAACACATTGAAGGATGGAGGCAGAAGGGGAATTCACACCTGTGTGTTCTTAGTTATCACACAGGGAAAGGACATAAGGGCATGGAAAGAAGAGCAGTCACAGGGAACTTTGCCTGCCAAGATGAAGTTTGGGCATCTCAATCAAAACCAACAAACAATGCCCAGAATTGCCATTCTACTTTCTTCTGACCTTAGAAAAGTCTGAGGACACCTTCATTTTTTACATTAAGGGGAACAGGCACAGAATACAGGTCCTCCATCCAGGGAGGGAACAGCTGGGGGAAATCTTCAGACACCTCCACACCTGAGCCCAGAAGGATGGGATCCTAATTCTTGCTACTTTTACTTGCATGCATCTTAAAACCATTGGAAAATTGTTTTAATTGTCCTCCTACTGAAGGTTTTGTTGGGTTTTTTTAAATTTATTTATTCTTCCCCGTCACTAAACAGTTCATTGAATCCAAGTCTTGGAGGGCACAATTTTCATTAGCCCTTAGCTGTCTCTAGGTGAAAAAGGACCTCTCAGAAGCTGGCAGGGACAGTTGGCTCTGTGCAGGCTGAATCCTGGAATAATTGATGTTGGAAACTGGCACGTTTATTCTCCTCCCTCTCTAACCTCAGGCCATATAGGGCACTTTGAGGAGCGAGACTGCTGGGAACGTGGGGACACCACCTTAATCAGGAACATCAGAAATAAGGATCTGTCCTTTGCCTGTCTTGCTGAAGGTTGGATGCCCAGCCATTTATGAACCTGTCGTGGCTGTCACAGAGGTAAAGAAAACCAGTTACCTCTATTGATAAAGCTTTAGCTTTTTTCCTAACCCTAAAGCTCTCTCCTAACCTTCCCCTCCCCATCTATTTTAAGCCTATTCCTTCTTGACCTATTCATTATGGACATGGGGGATGCCCAGAGCCTCTCATTTGCCATCTGCAAACCAGACCTGATGTGACTGAAAGATTATGCAGCCACAAACTGGAGGCACCTTCAGAATTTAACTGGAAAATTTTGGTATATATGTGCTTATAACAGCACTGTTCCACTCTAAAAATGCATACAAAGGCAGATGTCATCATCGAGTGAATATAGACATCCTATCCATTACTAAGTAAAAACCATCAAAGAGTACATGGAGAAAAGCAAACATAATTCATCAGCTCCATTCAAACTGTAATGAGCACTCTTTCCTAGCCAGAGAGAGTGCCTGCCACAACCACGCCAGCAAAAACAAACATCAGCAGGGGAACATTCATAAAACTGCACCTTTATAAATAAGATCTTGCTCATTAACACAGGACAGAATAAAACATTAGAAGCCTAGGAGCCTTTCATTTAATCTTTATTTATTATGGATGTAAAATCTGGGTCCTGTAGTACTCAGATCCTTCATTCCCAAAGGCATGTCCCAAGCAAGCAGTGGAGATCCAGCAGCCCTGAAGAAGAGACAGCCTTAACTGTTCATCGCTCTGCTGAGCTTCACATACTGTTTCCTCTTCAATCTCCCCCAGTTTCTGGCTGGCAAGGCTTAGTGTTTCTTCAACACCGTCTTTAAAGCGTTTCAGCTTGTTGGGCAGCACAAAGAATTGGGAAAGCAATTACCCTCAAGTTTTAAAGAACAGAGAAAAAATCAACTACCACAGTGCAAAAGCACTTGCTAGGCTCTGCATAAATTGTGGTGCTGGTTCGGCTTGGATTTTCTTCTTTCTATTCCAGATCTTTCATTTCAGAC